>AJFK01000199.1:0-179261 GCA_000467715.1 Hysterium pulicare CBS 123377 | reverse complement strand
GGGGGCGGGGGGTGGGCGGGAAGAGGGTGATTTGGGTTGTGAAGTCCTTTGGGCCGACGGCGTTGATTGTGTGGAAGAGGCTGCGGTTGTTGAAGGGGTCGCGGAAGGATGGTGAGGTGCTTTTTATGAGCCAGGAGGTCGTGTTCTCTTCGGCGGAGAGGGCGGAGGCTGTGGTCTCGGTGTCGATGATGGTCTTGTGGTTGTTTGTACAGGCTACACATTTGAAGCTCTCGAGTGAGAGATCGGATGGTCGGTATTCTTCTGGCCATATCATCCTGTTCAGACATATCGTGCATTGAATCTTTGGCGCGGCTAACACGAAGCGGCAGTAGTAGCACTTGGGGCGGACGTTGAGCTTGTCGACGTTGTAGACCACATACTGTGCGCGGCAGCTACGGGCAGAGCACTCGACCCAAGTAGCGGGAGTCTTCTCATTATCTTCTGCTGAGACCCTGCTGTTGATGTATTCTTCACGCTGGGCGGGAGAAGCGTAATCAATGGCAACACAGCTCCCACATTTGCCCTTGTTAGACATGACGGTAACGGACCTTGGATACTTGCACAAACGACAAGTCACAACGGGGCCGATTGGGATCCTGGTCTTTTCAGGAGTCCATCCGACTCTGGCGGTGAGAGGCGTATGAAGATTGATTTCAAGCATTTTATACTCGACTAGACCTTCGAAAAGCTTGCGGTCACTTTCTTTCAGTAGACCAGTCGAATTATCTCCTGCCTCTGGCCCCCCTGCAGAATTGACTTTCTTGCGATAAACCTGGTCAGCATCCAGCAGCAAGGACAAGCAACTGAGATTCCAAGTTTCTGGAATCTCAAGGTTGTTCCATTTATTCTTCCATCTTAGCATCTCAGTCTCTGCTGGCTTCATCAAAGGCTGTACTCCAAGGCGGATGCTGAGCGCAGCCAACAACGCCGCTGGACGTGCAGCAAGCATCGTGCCCGGAACGACGATATGTAGAAGAATCTTCCAGAACTTCTGCTCATGATCCTTGGACGTCAAAGCCATGGGAATCTTTGGAACTTCGGCATCAGCAGTGCTAGCAATGTGAGCTGGAAGCTCCTGAGCGGAATCAACGAACGTGAGACGAGTCAAGATGCGTCCAAGCCGTCGAAGAATCTTGTAATCACACGAACGCCCGATCTCGAGGAGCTCATCGCGGCGGAACTCTGTGATAGCACGGTTGTCTTCTTCTTCCTCTTCAGATTCAGCATCGTCAGAGACTTTCACGAACGCCAGAGTGGGGTCCAAGAGAACGCAAGGGAACCGGTCGGCATCAGGGACAGCTTCGATAGCTTCCGTGACTTCCGCAGTGTAGTCGTATGATTCCTCAAGCCATGTTTTCATGCGCGTCTTCTCGTCGGCATTCCGAATGCGATCAACCTGGAGGCCGAAATCTTGAATGAGGGCATCCCGAGCTGGATTCTCGCGGTCATTGCAAACTGCACGCCACAAGCTCCCGAATACCGGATTCAAGGACACAGCAGAAACATCATCGTTGATGATCTTCTTCAGGTGCTCCACCGCTACCTTTTTATAAGCTTCATCTGTCGCGTATCGTTTAGCGAAATCTTGAACAGGAGTGCTCTTCTTTGGCAGATGCTTCTTCAAGACATCCTGCGTAAGCGTTGTTTCGGTGATGTTCCCCTTGATCCTAATCATAGCTTCTTTCTCCTTCAGGGTGGCAGCGAAGTAGGAGTCGGCCGCGGCATCCGTCTCATCCTTTGCATTCTTGATGTTCTTCACGCTGGTATATCGGGACATCGAGGCAGGCAAATCAGTAGGTCCTGAAGTCCCAGATTTCTCAACACCCATCCATGCTAATAGCATCTGCACCGTGACTTCAGAGATACTGAGTGGTTGCGAGTTTTTCAAGTATATGCAGGCTCCGCGGGTCATCGTAGAGATGTAATTATAATGGCCAACGTACTGCCAAGCCATTGACTGCTCAAGGATACAGAAAACCTGGGCTTTCTTCTCTCCCGTATGCAAAATCTTACTCGCGGAAACCCAATCTACAAAGTTGGGTCCATAACCGCCATAAGACTTGGGGTCAGATAACGCTTTCTTTTCCTTACCCAAGTTCGACCATTCCTCGGTCATAGAGCCATTGACACCAGAATGTGGAGGAGCATCTGTGTAGAGCAGAATGATAGTCGTCGCATCTTCTCTCATTACTTCGTAGGCTTTGGCCAAACCTGTCTTCACGGCCTCAGGATAATCGCCTCCACCTAAGGGCTCGAGAGATTTGGCCAAAGAGATGAGATCGGGCTGTTCCGTACCATCGGCTGTCGTTTCATGAGCCAACCATCCAGACCATTCCAGGAGCTTACGATCGCAATAATCTCGGTAAGCCAGGAGCCCGATTCGGGAGAAGCAATCTGTGAGAGCTGAAAGAGCAATGATCTTGGGAAGAGAAGTTTGGAGCGATTCGAGATAGTCGCTCATCGAATACGTCGCGTCGACGAGTATGAGAAGATCGTAGATCTCTGGAGACTCCATGGTTATAAGTGCTAAAGGTAAGGACGGCTATGCAAAACTTTTGAGGAAATAGTGGGATAGTTTTTCGAGATCGTTGCCAATTGCATTCAAGGTGCCTTGGGTGTAGTATCCAAATAACCAGCTATCGTCTTTGAGTAGATCAGGTGGTATTTTTACCGCTCTTTATATCTGCAAAATGAGAATGACTCTGCTCAGGCAACAACATATTGGCCTTGACTCACCCCTATATCGATCTTCCAGAACGCAATGAGTCAGCCCACGGAGCGATACCGTATCTACTTAGTAGCGCCCTAACTTTGCTTGACTCCAACGCACAATTAACTTCGAGGCCTCAAAAAGGGTTGCTGGTAAACGAGAGTGGTCCCCTCCGGTTCGAAAGGAATAAGCAATCCATTGCGGCTGAAAGTGGCTGAGCTAAACCTCGGACTAGTATTGGATGCAGGGATAGGCTTAAGAAGATCATTGAACCTGATCACGTGCGCTAGATTCTCATGCGTAGACTTTGGCAATGTTTAGGTTGACAGCAGAATCCTTAATGTGAGGATGATAAGGTAGCTGCGGACGATTTGATTTCACGGAAGGTTGATCATCAATGGCGCTAAACGGTTTTTGGACGGTTGCGAATAGAGGTCGAATTATGTAAAAAACGAGCTGTAGCTTGCTCGTGTATGACAGCTTTCGATCGTCAAATCCATACTTCCCGGATAGTTCTCTCGAGAAAAGAGGTGAGAGGTATGGCTGTGCAATGTGGCTTGGCACTCCAAAATACCGACCCCAAGCGCCAAGGATCCGATTCCCAACACGAGGGAGAGATTACGAGATCCCGTCTTGGCCTCCACGATGCGTGGCATGGATTCCACTCCTGGGACAAGATGGTTCCGCGTCGCTGGTAAATGCTGACCTCACGAGAGCTGCAATGCATTTATCAGAAGCCACGAGTTGATTAAGCGATTCAGCCAAGAAAGCGAGTTGAAGTTGAATTAACAATAAAATGCATTCCTAAGGGGTATTATACATGGCACGTTGGTACCATAAATCCTTCAAATCGTCTATCTGATCACTTCGATATGAAAGGTGTTCTAGATGCTAGAATTAGGCCTCCTGCCTCGCAGCTCAAAACTTCTCGTCATGAACCTCCCCGGTGGTGCTCAAGCGCCTCTCAACATCCTCAAGCTGAGCTTGTGTACCGATGTGACCAGTAGGCAGCATGTTGAGTTTGTCTTCCTCCTTGTCGAGTACCCTGTACTGGACCCAGAAAATGCATCCAGCAATGAATGAAATGACAGCCATAGAACCATAGTTCCAGACTAGGAGCGGATCGGTGGAAAGAGTGATGAAGGCCTCTCCGATAGCGGCAGAAATGGCAGACATGAACAGAGCGAACGCAGCAACAAGGGAACGCATGTTTTTGGGTGCCTTGGTGAAAGCGTATTCGAGGGAGGTGATGGATGCGAAGATCTCAGAGAGAGCAATGAGGATGTAAGAACCAGTTTGAGCCCAGACGTTGATGGAAGACTTGGTATCGCAAGACGACGCTTGACTGCCGCAAGGATTGGTCTTGTAACTGTGGCACTCGTTAGTGGAAAACCATTTCGTTAGGAAACTTTGGTAACTTACATATAATACTGGAGAACACAAGCCCAAACCATAGCAGCAGTACCCATGAAGAAACCGGCAGTAATCTTCTTGATAGGAGAGAAGTTGATGCCGGCCTTGCGCAGAGCAGGGTAGATAAGAAGATCGCAGACAGGAATCAAGATGATCAGAGCGAATGGATCCAAGTTGGACAGAACGTCATTGGGTACACCATGAAGAGACATTGTTGCAGCCTGCGAGGTCAAGTTGTTGTTGATCTGGTTATAGGTGAGCCAATAGAGCGGGTACCACAGGAAGACGCTGCAAGCAGCCCAGCCACGAGCGACCTCGTCAACCCAGGCATCATCAAATGTCATCCAAGTTGGTTTGTTGGGACCGAATTTAGAGGGCTTGACGCCGTTCCAGAATGTCCCGTCATTCATGTGCTTGTAGGTGGCCACCGGGTTGATGTGCCAACGTCCTTTCGTACCTCGCAAGAGAATCTTGATCGCAGGCCCAAGGACACTACCTTCAGGAGCACGTCGCTGATAGTATTTGCGGCACATGAAAAGAACCGGAAGTGTCGTGCAGAAGCAAATAGTAGGAATAAGGAATGATAGGTAGAAGCCGACATAACGCTCAGCATAGGCCATAGATAGCTGGCCGACCAAAGCACCAATGTTGATAAAAAGGTAGAACCAGTTGTAGACTCTTGCAGTGGTGACGGCTGGATCGACGAGGACACGTTCTCCCTTAGGGGTGGTCTTAACATGCATAGCCTGACGGGGAATCTGCTCGGCCACAAGAGGAGAGATATTAGGCTTGAAACCACCTGTACCGATTCCCATAATGACAAGACCAAGGGCGAAAACACCAAGAGCAGTCTCGGGCTTTTCAATCACCTTTGGAGCGGCGGATGCGGTTAGAATAACATGGCCGATTAACGCGATAATGACTGAGTAGACAATGGTTTTGAAACGACCGAGGTACGTATCGGCAACGTATGCACCAAATAGAGGGATGAGGTAAACCCAAAATTGATTGAACGTAGTGAGACCTGTGGAAGCTTGCTGACCCTTTCCAAGCGCACCGGGTTGAGCATCCGCGGCCGTTGGGTCAGGGGCCCTTCCAGTAGAAGTACCCGGATTTGGCCACTGGATGAAATTGACGAAGACCTGGGTGGTTCCGTAGTAAGAAAGACGCTCGACGAGTTCGACGAAAGCAATTGTGTATGCCCGCCATGGAATGTGGTCTGGGACACGGCGGAGCGTTTGCAATTCCTCGTCAGTGGGGAGAACGGTATCCTCGGGGAGGTGTTCATCATTTAGGTAGTGCGCCTGATGAGTTTTCTGGCCACCGTAGACTGGTGGAGGCTCGGTTGCATGGTCAACCACCGACAACTTGCGCTCTGGGTCACCAGAGCCTATGATGTGGGCGGGATCGTGCTTTGCACCGGTATACTGAGGAGGTGTGGGTTACTTCTTGGTGCTCATAGCTTAGATGAAAGCACAGAAACTTACAGCATCGGTGATGTCGCCAGGCATGTTGGGCAGACAATGAAGATATGTTGAGGGTGCTGTTGAAGGGATAAAACGAACTGTGCCTGGGGAGTCTCTTTTGTAAGGGGCGTGGGAGATGAATTAATATAGTGGTCATTATACTCATGGAGGGGTCTCGGTCTAGTGCGCATGTAACCCCAAACCCTTATCAGACGCCGCGACAGCAGAATCGGAAGGTAGATAATGATGATGGTACGAACAACACGCCTTCATTGGGTCGAATGGATTCTTCCAGCCACCAGGTCAGCGGCGGGCAACGCGACAAGACGCCGCGGCAAATCAGCAAGCTCCAGGGGCTCAAGCATCGACCATCCGGGGAAAGCAGCTCGATAAGGCTTGGTGTTGCCTTTGCACCCACCAGCGCCATCCCGGTGCCGTCACCCGAATACAACGGTGCGGCGTGATTGGAGAGGCAATCTGCATCGAATCAATCACCGCACACCAATTGCCTTATCTATAACACCTCACAAGCTGTTCTGGGAAGCCTGCCAATCGCGTGTGGAGCCGTGATCCTCGACATTACTGAACAGCATCCTCGAAAGTAAAGAGACGTGGGTCCAATTGTCGTGGAAGTTAGGCCTGTTACACAGTACTTCCGTGACGGCGTCGCCTAGGTAGGTTGCGAATGTGAATTTGTGGCCATCTACCTTCTCCATGCGGCAAGATACATGGCCAGCGCCGAGGTATCGGGTAAGCCGATTTTAACCAGGATGCAAGCGGCGTGAGGGTTCCTTCGTTCGTTCCTGGCCCAAGCTTTCGCCGAGCTCCAAGTAAAGAAGTGCAGAAACAGTCGACTGAGGTTAGGTACTGCGTCCGCCTCCTAAGCCATCGGTGGTGGGTAGAGAAGCAGGTGTGAATGTCGCGAGGCACTCTACGTTTTGGGCATGTACAAGAGAGGGGGTTCACGTTGCAAATTATCCAACAAGTGGCAACTCGAGTTAAGACTTTCTGCCGTAGCCGTAGCGGCGATCGCTTGAGGCTTGCTCATCGGCCGCTACAAGTAATCAATTTAGCGCAATGTTAGCCTTAGAGCCTATCAGACAACGGCTATTACGCCATGTTGCACAGTGTCGTGCCTCTAACCCGCGCCACCCACGGAGGCACACGCGGCGAAAGCGTTATCAACACAAAATCTGTTCTCGTGAAGATGGTCCGAGCTGAGATAGAAGCTTCCATAATCCTTCGGTGCGTCTTCGATGGAGAGATGCACTTGTGCACCAAAAAGTATGGCCCCGCGGAGGTCGCCACCAGTAGCCGGGCACTTGTCGGACGGGGAAGTTGCCATCTGGTTGTGATGCTGTCTCGCCATCGTACCTCAACAATGCCTGATGCAGCAAGAGATAGCCGTGGACCTTCTTGATCGGCACCAGCACAGCTTTCCTAGTGCCTTCTATTTGATTTCTTCGTGAATTCGACGGCTGGCTCAAGCGACCGTGCATTGGACCGTCTTTACCCATCACGGTGCCTCAGGCTGTCACCACCGCTCGCCGCACATTTCGAAAGTGGGCCAATTATGGATCGAGCATGGCGCGTCCCGGCAACGAAGGCTGGCATCTGAGCTGTTTGCGGCTACGCTGTATATGACCAAATCTAACATCACTGTGGAGTGCATCATGGCCGGTCGCAACCTGCAATACAAAGCACCTGCATGAATCGACCATTAACGGACGAGTGCGCCATCACAATCACAGATCACGTCAAGCCAACGTGATACGGTCGTTGCAGTTGCAATGCAGCTTCGATCCGCAGTAGAAGTCCAAATTCTCAATGAATACAGCGAGTAGCAGAGTGTGAATTCTTGCTTCTCCTTGCCAAATCATCTTGGTAGAAGGACTGCGGATACGTTGACAAGGACCGGCCAGGGCTGCGCCAGCTATGCACGACAGCCCGCCTTCCTGATCCTTCCATGTGAACCAAAAAGCGCATTCAAAAATAGATGCAATGGATCCACCAGCCGCGAAATGTCGAATTGCTCAAAAAGAGCCTCGTATACCTAATCTCACGAATAATGTGGGTACTAAAATAGCAATGGAAGGAAGAGGAAAACTCTCCTAGTATACCGTAGGTACTAATGCTCAATCACCTCCCTTCTGGGGAGACTCTCCGTTCCATCTCTTAATTGAGTCGATCCTGACTAACACCATTGAGACTTACACCAAGCGCATGAATAATAAACCGCGATAATTTAACACCCCCAAGCTCACATTGCATAACATCCCACGATTTATGAGACAAAATCCAAACCCGACCATCCAAATTTCTACCAATCCAACGCCTCTCGCAAATCCGCCTTTCTCGACTCTCCCTCCACCTCATGCTCCACCTCCAAAGCCTCAACAACCCTCCCAACCCCCTCTCTCAAACCCGCCAACTTCGCCCTCTCCCTAGTTCGAGTATAGAAGACAGGGCAATCCCTACTATCGCACTTAATCTCCTCTCCGAACGCCAGTCCAGCACAACTTCGACAAACCAAGTCAACTTGTTTGGCCCTCTGTTCACTATCGTGTAGACGAGTACGGAGAGTAAGCAGAGTCCTTGCAGGACGCGAGAGGCAAGTGCTGCAGAGGGGGAGTATGGCTACAGTGTCGAGATCTCCACCGCCAGGGGGAAGAGGAGGGAGTTTGGCACGGCAGACTATGCAGGCTGAACTCTTCATGTAGCTTTCAAGTGTTTTCCTTAGTCCGGTAGGTTGAGCACCAGGTGCCACGAGCGCGTTGCCGTTGCCAGCTTCTAGTTTGGTCAAGGGAACTGTGATGTTGCGGATACGTTGGACCTTGGGCATTTCGTCATACCATTGCCTTACATTTGCACCAACGAGGTTAAAGATGCGCTCGAGAGGCGGGATGAGGTTTTTCGAGATATAGTATTCGGCGTCTAGTTCGATGTGGTCGTTTTGGAGAAGAGTCTCTGGGCTCACGCAGCGGTCGATCAGACGAGCGCCCGGTGCGCCGGTAATAACGACATAAGGAACGCGCTCTCCATATTGAGGTTCCGTGCGTGGATCCGATAGCATACGCTTTGTAGCGATGAGGGCACCTGGAGGTGGCGGTCCTCTGTCAGAGTAGGTGCCGAGCTTGACTTCTTTGGCAAAGAGGAAGTCTTGGATGCTGATACGACCAGACATGATCTTTGTGCACTGGCTTTGGAAGTACCTCTTGACTTCAGATAGATCGGAGGTACGAAACAGAAGTTTGAGTGCAGTTTCTTCAATCTTCTGCTCTGCTGGAGTTCCGTCTCGGCGGACGGTTTCAATGCCTTTGGCATCAAAATCTGGTTCCTTTTGAGATCGGGATTCATACTTGAAGCCGACATATCTCTTTTTCGCCAGGAGTACGCATGGGTGGTAGACCTTTTCGAATTTAAGCTTTACTGGACGTGGGTTGGCATCTGTGACTGCCTTGGCTATTTCTTCGCCGATAGCGAATGCTTGGTCTCGTGTACGTCCTTTCAAATATACAAAAAGGGAATCCGTGTCACCATACACGACTTCCGCTCCCCATCGTTCGACGGAATGGATAAGAGCAATCGCCTTCTCTAAAGTCTCGCGGCCTGTCTGGACGATGCTGTCGGCAATCTCAGAGCAAGGCATACGCCCAGAAAACGAGGCGGAAGTGTAACCGTATGTAACGTTCGCCAGGAGTTTGAGCGCCAACTGTCTGTTGTGTAGAAGCTGTTGCAAGGTCTTATCATCTTTGTCCACCTTCATACCACTCTTAACCATGACACGTGTTTCGAGAATCTCTCCGAGCATTTTAGCCAGCAATGACTTTCGCATCTCCGGTTTAACGTACATCATGCCATTTGGTGCGATATTGATATAGTCTTTGACGAGTTCTAGAAGTTGAGGTTCACGCTTAAAGTCCATGAAGCCCATCTTGTTGCGTCCTCTCCAACTCACGATTCGGCCAAGGCAAGTGGAATAGCAGTAGTTGTAGGCAATCATGACGCTCGGATAGAGGGATTGAAAGTCCAACACCAAAAGAGGGCTGGTGTAGAAGGCACTTTGAGGCTCCATGACCAATGGTAAGCATTCCAGAGCATTCTGCTGGCCGACCTGTTTTCTGCTCGGAGATACGAGGATGAAGTTTTCAGGTTTTGCGATTCGAAACATGGTGGACTCGACTTTAAATTGAGAGCCGCGAGAGATAACGGAGAAGAAATCAACTCCAAGCAGGCGTGCTTGCTCACTTGTTCGAGGAACGATCTCATTAACTTCCAAAATCTCAAGGTTCAACTGGACTCGCGAAAGGAAGTAATCGAGTACCTTGGCTAAGTCTCGAGGCTTTGAGCTCATGTACCACGCTGTGAGATCCTGAAAAGGATAGTGAGGTATGCGCTTGTGGAGAAGATGAAACACAACGTTTTCCATCGTGTACTGGAGCAGATTCAGTTCCCCACGCATAGCACGCCAAATGTTGATCATATGACGGCCAGTAACTTGGATGGTGGAGGTATGCGTGAAACCCCAACGGTCAGCTTCCTTCCCGAATCGGCCATGAGACTGCGATTTCATTCTTGAAAACTCGTCGCAAAGATTGTATTCGTATTTCATGCGGGCACGCTCTATCAAATAGCCCCAGGAGCCATTATGGACTTCGTATCCGGTCAAGATATCTGGGTCGAACTCGCGTACGATATCTACCATTCTGTTGATAAGATCAAGCTCGTCCTCTTCATACTCGGCTTCCACAGAGGTTTGCTTGGCTATGCTCTTCGCAATGCCATGTTCGTCTGAAAGAGTGACAATGCCGACTCGGAGACCGTTGGCATTGGATTCATCATCCTCGGCTTGTATGCACCAGAATACACAAGCAATTTCATCCTCGGCTGGATCGGGAGCGAAGGTACCCCGAGAATTGACGTGGACTTCGAGACTCATAATGCTCATGTACTGAGTCTCGTGTTTCACGCTGGTCGACTTTTGCTTCTGGGAGTACTTGAACCCATGCTTATTCTTCTGGGTCGGTCCATCAATTTGCGACAGTGTTTTATGTTGCGGTTTCGGTTGATGTCCCGGTTTGGCTTTGCTTTCTTCTGATACAAGTGGCACTTGCTTTTCTTCTGACAATACCCATTCTTCGACTTCAGAGGCCAAGGGCGGCGCTGTAGCTATCTCCCAATGACGCAGACTGCATCTCTGTCGTCTCTTCCGATGTAAAGCGTCTTCTTTAGCCCTGTCTAGAACAATAGGGGGATGTTCTCCAAAAGTCGCCAATGACAGACCTGTAAGGTCAAAGGCTGGGAGATAAGGTGTTGTGATGCTTTCTAATTTGAATTCCCTACCGGCATATTCTCGTGCCCTCTCAGGCACATCGACCTCATCGCTGTAGTAGGCGTCTTGATAGATTATTGGGGGTACGCCTGCCTCTATCATCGTGGCTTCAATCATCTCAGCGGATGGGGGTAGCTGGCCATAGTAAAGGGTTTTCGCATCAGATGGTACACCAAGGCAATTCGCGAGCTGGGCGACTACAGAGCGGGCTTCCATTGAAGCGGCTGGGCTGCTATTACTTCCATTAATTGGAGACGTTTTGAGTATGCTCCATGGAGTTCTTGGCGAGTCCTTCGAGGAATCAAATGTGACCCCCTTCGATGCAGGGGTTTTCGGAGTTTCTTGAGAGTTGGAGTATGCTGTCTGGCTTAAACGTAGGATGGTGTCAGGCGCGTTCGGATTCTTGACAACGGGAAAGAAATGTGTGGAAGCGCCAGACAAGCCGTGCGCCTTGATACTACTCTGTGAGGACTGGCTTGCACGAGGTACACCGTCGTCTGTGCTTTTCTGCGAGGGGGTGATAATCTCATCAGAGTCATCGTTTTTACCACGGGCATCTTGAAATGCGACACGTTTCTCAGCCGCTTTCCGAGCTTGATTGCGGCTGCTCTTAAGCATGGGCTCAGTCTGCGGAAGTTGAGTCGTGACTGATAGCTTTACACGCTTATTTGGACTGTTAGTCGTTGAGATAGGGCCACGCTTTTTGGACACTGCACTATCAGAGTCGCTCTGCAGGCCACCACCCCCCGAAGCAAGGCTATCATCCCTAGGGCCTTCTAGCTCTACTCTAGAGTCAGAATTACCGAGGGCATCGTCTAGCGGTCCTGTGGGTTCATGTTCAAGATGCAAATCGAGATGCTCAGGGTCTTTCGAGTAGTCTTCTTCAATGATCCCATTCTGAATCTCGGTCTCATCGTCAAAGAATCCATCCAGATCTTGCGCTTCAAGCCCAGTGGCTTGTCCAGAGACTTCGGGATTCTCGTTTAAACCTGCATTGCCTTGGAGATCCAGAACTTCCTTGTTCTCATCAAGGCCATCGTTTGACAGAGCATCAAGTACCTGTAGGTTTCCTGGGAAGAGATCCTCTATACTTTCCAGCGCAGTCTTGATATCGTCTCCCTGACCAGCGGATTCGATAAAGGTATCGAAGTCGACGGTGGACTGCCGCACCTTCCCTTTCTCCTCTTGGATCAGCTCTTCTACGAGTTCTCTATACTCCTCTTCATGTATCCAGCCACCCTTCTCGATATTTCTAGGATCAGCTGACATAGAAACTAAAACTTCTGGAGGGAATGGGCTGCTCGATGGATTCGAAAGTCCCATACGTCGTTTACGACGTCTAGTTTCATCTTTCCAGAGTCCGGCCATGGACGGTACAAATTTGCCGTCCGGGCCCAGATCGGCGAAGCGCTCGACGAAATTGTGATGAATAGGACGGTGCGATACCTCTTTCCGATTCAAGATATCTTGAACGCAAACATCCACCTCAATGGTGCAGTGGCTTTGGCGTGGAAACTGATCCTCATCGGATATAAAGTGCTTGGGGATAGACCTATCATGCCATCTGTGGACGGTGCTATCTGTCTCCAGATAATCCGGAACGGGTCCACGAAACTTGACTTTCGAGCAGTCGATATAAGCACAACCGTAAAGGTTATAATCGCACATCCATTGGAGCAAGTATTGCAAATGACTTTCGTAGGGCTGAAGAACCTTGTTCATTATTGCGCCCTGGACCAACAAGTCCGCTAATCGTGTCATATGCGATGGATTGAGCATATATACTTTCAGAAAGAACTTATATCCAACATGATATCCATAGAAAGGTACACCCTTTATGAGAGTAATGTGCCCAACGAAGATGGCCTTCCCATCGTAGGCATTCTTCCTATAACTGACAGCAAGGGCATGGTCGATTGAGGCGCGGAGTTGGTGGATATGGGAACTTACTTCATATATTTAGCTTATGATATTGTTATTAACATTCAGAAGGATGGCTTACCAGCTCCCTTCTCTAAGCTACCATTATACTCTAAATACAAATAGGGTAGTGCTCCATGGATATGAGCACACACTTTCTGACCGGTCTCCGTAGCCCCAAAGACTCTAATGACCGGAACTGGAGGCGCATTTTGTCTTTGCGAGGGCGCCGACCCACGGCGAAGCTGGGGATCGAGCTCAGTGGGAAAAGATTGATAATGGTCGACGCAGTTCAAGCGAAATCGAAAAGTATCCATTAAGAACCCGGCCAATGGGGGATAAGAAATGTTGGAATAAGATGCCACATGTTGTTGCTAAGTATATTTATGGAGTTGGAAGGTAGGGATGAGCTACCTTCTTTCGTTGAGTGAACGTCGGCGCGTCATTACAAAACAAAGGCGGCGGGGAGCGTTTGAAACGCGATTTCACGGGGGTCCTCGCCAAGACCTCAGCCCTGCGAGAACGCCATC
Organism: Hysterium pulicare CBS 123377; assembly: GCA_000467715.1. NCBI lineage: Eukaryota > Fungi > Ascomycota > Dothideomycetes > Hysteriales > Hysteriaceae > Hysterium > Hysterium pulicare. Next base: position 165,890 of record AJFK01000199.1, on the reverse strand, counting down.
GGCTGTTACCTCCGACTTTCACCAAGCATCAAGAACTCACCTCTTAATTACTACTGCATTCGAAGACTCTGGTATCAAAAAGGTTTCCAATCATGCCTCCAGCTCAGCCGCGCAAGCCAGCGGATGTCTCCGCTGCTAACAAGGAGCGCAACGAATACATACCCTCCTTCATCTCCAAGAAACCCTTCTATGTTGATGACTCTTCGGAACCCACAAGCGATTACCTCGAGCATCAACGTCTGCAGAAACAGGAGGCCGATTCCAAGTGGTACGATAGAGGCCGCAAGCTTGGTCCGGCCGCCACCAAATTTCGCAAAGGCGCATGTGAAAACTGCGGAGCAATGACACACAAAGCAAAAGATTGTCTAAGTAGGCCTCGGAAGGCCGGCGCAAAGTGGACAGGCAGAAATATTCAGGCAGATGAAGTTGTGGAAGACGTACAGTTAGGCTGGGATGCGAAACGTGACCGTTGGAATGGATACGATGCTATAGAATATGATGCCGTAGTGGAGGAATATAATGAGCTCGAAGAATTGAAAAAGAAGGCAAAGGAGTCTGCAAACGGCGAAGGCAAAATGCTGGAAGATGATGAAGATGCCGGCGACGAAGGTGTAAAGTATGAGGAAGAAACGGACATGGGCAGAAAACAGGCCACTTCAACCCGAAACCTGCGATTACGAGAAGACACAGCCAAGTATCTGCTCAATCTAGATCTGGATTCTGCGAAATATGATCCTAAGACACGATCAATGGTCGATAGCGGGGCAACGGCTGATAATGCAGCAGCTTTGGTAGCCGAGGAGGGCTTCATGAAAGCATCTGGAGATGCGGCCGAGTTTGAGAAGGCACAACGCTATGCCTGGGAGTCCCAGGAGAGGGGTGACAGAAACAAACTACATTTACAGGCAAACCCGACCTCTGGAGAGTATTCCCGGAAGAAGGAGCTACAAGAAGCTGAAGCTCGGAAAGCGGCCCAGAGGAAAGCTCTCGCCGAAAAGTATGGGGATCAAGAGAATTTCAAGGATGATTCTCTTAAGAAGGCTGCTGTCACCGAATCCGAACGATACGTTGAATACGATGAGCGTGGTGGCATCAAGGGAGCACCTAAAATCAAAGCCAAGTCAAAATACCCCGAGGACATTCTCCTCCACAATCACAAGTCAGTCTGGGGAAGCTGGTGGTCGGATTTCAAATGGGGCTATGTATGCTGCCATTCCACTGTCAAGAATAGTTACTGTACAGGCGAAGAAGGCAAGAAGGCTTTTGAGCAAGCCGACCGATTGCGCACTGCAGCCGATATGGATGAAGTCCCGAAACAGGTGGCCTGGAGAGAAGAGGAGGCTCTCGAGGAACATGTGCCCAATGCCGTGCACAAAGACCAAAAGGCAAAGACGGATGCCTCCAGCAGAAAGAGAACCTTGCAAGAAATGACAAGCGGTATTACTGAAGAAGAGATGGATGAGTATCGAAAGAAGAGAACGATGGCAAACGATCCGATGGCCGCTTATTTGGGGAAAGATGAGGCCGTTCGGTGACATGTCAACTGTAAGGGCCGGATGGTTGCTTTTTGGTTATGTACTGCACATGGAGCGTTGTATGGCATATTTGGGCATTTACATGGCGTTGACGATGGGATCATGAGAGCTTGGAGGATGCAAGCTGCAGCCAATCGGCAATGTAGCAACGGCAGGCATTCTCTCTGTATGTATGCGACCGTTTTGAGAATGCTAGTGGTGCTGTGAGCTTTGCTTTAGCGCCTCCGGGGAAAGTTCATGCAAGCACGAGGGTCTTGAGAGATTCCCTAGCCCTGCAACACCACCACTATTATCCGCTGTGGACATTTGGGCATAGTGACAGACTTTATTCGAATGCAGGAAAGTCAGGCAACCTCGAAATGTGTCTGTGTGAGTAGGTGTCGAGTGGCGGGCAGCTTCGTCATCCTGCCCTACGTACGTTTTGCCAAGCCAAGCCGTTTGGCGCGTTGGCCGGAGCAATTGCTCAAGCTCCACGCCAACACATGCTACAACACATCACCACCCCAAGCCTTGCAGAGCTTCTAACATTTTCTTTCTCGGAGGAGACGACGTCATTCTTTCTAGTTCTGCCTTCACTGTTGTCTATATTTTGACACGAACCCAATAGCCCACCTTTTGCGAAGGGAACCGCCCTCGACATGGCACTGTACGGATCCTCGCGCAACGTCGATATGGGAAAGTAAGTGCACACATGGCCTCCCAAATTCCTCTGTACAGCTTCGCTGATCTCCAGACAGACAGGAGTCGGAGTTAGCCATCAACATTCGCAAAGCAACGAGCATCGGTATGTTTTCCCCTCTATCCTCAAACGGCTGCCTGCTGATACTTTAAATACAGATGAAACAGCACCGAAACGTATGCAATATTCAAAGCCTCATGGAATTGGAACCAAGCTTACACTAGGTCAGGAAAACATGTTCGGAGCTGTATTGTATACACATGGGACCATAAATCCTCACAGTCCTTTTGGGGGGGCATGAAGGTGTAAGCCGCGGCTTCCGAATCGACATTACTGCTATACATACTGAGACACAAGCTGCATAGGCAACCAATTCTAGCAGACGAAGTCCAAACCTTTAAAGCCCTAATTACCATACACAAAGTCTTGCAGGAAGGGCATCCCATCGCCCTCAAGGAAGCACAAGCGAATACCAGTTGGCTAGAGAGTCTCACTCGAGGAGTTGCTGCCGGAGAAGGATTGCGAGGTACGGCTGTATAATAGAACTTTGTTGGAGACAGCACTGAAATTAGGCAGGCTATGGGCCGCTCATCTCGGAGTATATATACTTTCTCCTTGCCAAGTTGGCATTCCATCGGCAACATCCGGAGTTCAATGGTATGCCTATCTCGTTTGCAGGAATTGACGATTGCTAAGATTGGTTAGGAACTTTCGAATACGAAGAGTACATCAGTCTCAAATCAATCAATGACCCAAATGAAGGGTAAAGAACCGGCTTATGTACTCTACACCCATTGGCTAACCTAGAGCAGTTACGAGACGATATCAGACTTGATGACCTTACAGGATCAGATTGACTCTTTCCAGAAGCTCATCTTCTCGCACTTCCGAAGTGGCGCTAACAATGAATGCCGAATCTCCGCATTGGTGCCATTGGTTCAAGAGAGTTATGGGATCTACAAATTTATCACGAGCATGTTACGAGCCATGCACACAAGTAAGTCTATAGAGTTCCTGCACCATCAAGACATGCTGACGCACACAGCGCTTGGGGACGACGAGGCTCTTTCTCCTCTACGAGGCCGATACGATGCTCAGCATTACCGCCTAGTGAAGTTTTATTACGAATGCTCCAATCTTAGATATCTCACAAGTTTGATCACCGTACCTAAACTACCTCAAGACCCTCCCAATCTACTATCTGAGGAGGATGAAAGTCGACCAGCCCTTCCTGCGCGCCCTAAACAGGAAGAGCTGCCCCCAGCACCCCGAGCGCCATCTGTGGACCCGGAGCCAATTAATGAATTCTGGAAGAACGAACAGAAAAGACAACAAGACGAGTATGCCGAAGAGCAGCGTAGACTGCAAGAACAGTGGGAAGCATCGCAACGCCAACAACAGGAGGCCGCTATGCGAGCACAGAGAGATTTTGAAGAGCAACAGCGACTCCAGGCTGAGCAAGCGCGCATGGCTCAAGAACAGCTGATGCGCGAACAATATCAGCAGCAAACCCAGGGTCGACTTGCTGAACTTGAACGCGAAAACCTCAATGCTAGGGCGCAGTATGAACATGATCAATTGATGTTGCAGCAATATGATCAGCGGATGAAGGCGCTGGAACAGGAAATCAACCAAATGAACCAAAACTTCCAACAACAAATGGGCTCAAGAGATGACCAGATTAGGGCCCTTCAAGAACAACTCAATACATGGAGAACGAAGTACGAAGCTCTTGCCAAGTTATATTCCCAGCTGCGACACGAACACCTTCAACTTCTCCAGAAATTCAAAACCGTGCAACTCAAAGCCAATTCCGCACAGGAGGCTATGGATGCTCGTGAGAAACTAGCCAGAGAATTGAAGACCAAGAATCTGGAGCTTGCTGATATGATTCGTGAGCGAGACCGAGCTCTCTTAGAGAAGGACCGAAGCACTGGCGGTCATCGCGAAGAACTTGAGAAGCTGAAACGCGAACTGCGCTTTGCTCTTGAGAAAGCTGAGAACGCTGAGCGTGGAAAGGGTTCGGAGCTGTCAGCCATGCTCAACAGGCACAACCGTGAAATTGCCGATCTTGAGGAAGCACTGCGGAACAAGACTCGAGCTTTGGACGATATCCATATGAAGTATAGAGAAGGTGACTCGGACCTTGAGCGTCAACTTCGTGAGAAGGAGGACGAGTTGGAGATCTTCAAGGCCGGAATGGATCAGACGTTGTTGGAGTTGAACGAACTCAAACTGTCCCAGAATGCGACCGATACCGCAATCGATGGTCAACTCGACGACTTCCTCCAGCAGAGCCTCCAGAAGATCAATGATCTCATTGACTCGGTTTTGCAAAGTGGAGTCCAACGCGTGGATGATGCTTTGTATGAACTTGACTCCGCGATGCAAGCAGGAAACCAAAACGCCTCGGGTCCTTACGTGCTTTCGCAGATCGAGAAGGCCTCCACATGTGCTATGGAGTTCTCTACTGCATTCAACAACTTCATTGCGGATGGACCTAATAGCACGAATTCAGATGTCATCAAGGCTGTCAACTCTTTCTCCGGCTCCATTGCAGATGTTCTCAGCAATACAAAGGGTCTTACGAGGTTTGCTTCCGATGAAAACAAAGCTGACCAATTGGTCAATGCTGCCCGGCAAGCAGCAGTCTCGACTGTCAAATTTTTCCGCAACGTTCAATCTGTTCGTATCTACGATCTAGATCCGGAGCAGAAAACCAATGTTGTTCTGAACAACAACAGCGAGGTCCTTGTGAATCTGCAGAAACTCTCTAAACTGGCCGACGCTTTTGCTCCTAAGAGCAAGATCACTCAAGCTCAAGGTGATATTGGCGATCTGGTTGACCGAGAACTGATCAACGCGGCAAATGCCATCGATGCTGCTACAGAGCGATTGACAAAATTGATGAAGAAGCCCAGAGACCAATACTCAACGTATGAGCTAAAGATCCACGACTCCATTCTCGAAGCCGCCATCGCGGTCACAAACGCCATTGCCCAACTCATCAAAGCAGCCACCGCTTCCCAACAAGAAATTGTCCGCGAAGGCCGAGGTACCATGACAAGGACTGCTTTCTACAAGAAGCACAACCGATGGACGGAAGGTCTTATTTCCGCCGCCAAAGCCGTCGCCAACTCGACGAACACTCTCATTGAGACAGCCGATGGTGTTATATCGGGCCGCAACTCACCTGAACAGCTCATTGTTGCCTCTAACGATGTTGCTGCCTCTACAGCCCAGCTTGTGGCTGCCAGTAGAGTCAAGGCTAGCTTCATGTCGAAGAGTCAAGATAGGCTCGAGAATGCATCGAAGGCTGTTACGTCTGCGTGCAGGAGCTTGGTCAGGCAGGTCCAAGATATCATTGCCACGAGGAACAGGGATGAGAATGAGGCTGTTGACTACACTAAACTCAGTGATCATGAGTTCAAGGTCAGGCAGATGGAACAACAGGTATGTCTCCGCTCAAATATTTCCATCATGATTTTGTTACTAATCCCATTCACACAGGTCGAAATCCTACAACTGGAGAACAACCTAGCACAAGCGAGACAGAGACTTGGTGAGATGAGGAAGCTTTCGTATCTCGAGGAGTAAAGCATTGGGGATGTCGTCCAGCAACAAGTCTTTTAGCGTGTGCGTAGGTTGGTTGATGGTGGTTTGAGTGACAACGGGACGGGTTCTATACCTTTGGTGCCTATTACCTTTCTTGGTGGAATATTTTCTTTCTATAGTTCTTGGCAGGAAGCGGGGAGGCTGCTATTTTGACTTAAAATATCCCATCTTTTAGCGTCCTGAATGTGCATTTTCAGTTTTGATCTGAGAAAGAACTATACCTTGCTAAATCAGACCATAAAATGTATCTACAAACGAAACGAAAACATTGACAATGCTAAGTGCGGTCTTACCTTCCCCTCTCTCCTCCTCTCAACCTTCCATGAATGGACTGACTACTTCAAACCGTTAGGGTATAGTTCACCGCATTCCCCGGTACGCGCGGATACGCCTCAATCGTAAACGTCGTGGTCTTCCCAGCCGAAATAACATTCCCCACAACCGTTGACTTGATAATCACATGAGTCGCATCCCAATCCCATTGCCCATTGTAAGTCTATTAAACTCTATTAGCATGGTCACACCAACAAGATTCAAAGCTGTTAGCCCAGGTAACTTACCATTCTCCCCTGCTGCAAGGGACCTAAATACTGCGTCCAGCTATCCTCAAGATACGTTCCATCGCTCTCAACTGCCCTCACTGTCGCGGGTCTGCCGATTCCCTTCCAGGTTATCGGAATTGAGAGGTCAGATCCGGATACTGCTTTTGAGGTTGTGGAACCCAAGACGGGGACGTCCCATTGCACGATATTGACAAGCAGGTTCGCACCCCCGGAGAAAGTGAGCGTGATATTGGCGATGGAGCCAGGTGCCGTAGTCGGAGATATGAAAGAGGAGAGGAGGGAGGATTTGAATGTGACATTGGAGCCTGCGATCTGGTAATCTGTTCCTGAAGCCAGGGCTTTGCCGGTGTTTGTTACGGAAGCTGATTTCAATGTATTGCCGTTCAGAAGGAATGGCAGCGATTGATCAGTGACGCTGGTCCCGACCTTGTGGTATATATACGCCGAACTCCACTGACTCGTCGCACTCCCATCCTCAGTACTATCCGGCAAACTATTCGTCGTCCCTTTTGTCGCTTGTATCAAGATATCTTGCGCAACAGTATCCCGCCACTGATGCGTGGCACGGTTGAAGAAGTCGGCGCCGTTGTCCCAAAGTATGTGCGCAGTGTTATATTTCTTGGCTGTGCGAATGAAGTAGTCGAAGTACTTCCAACGAGCTGCGGTCTCCGTAGCGACGGGCGAGGCGGCCCATTCGCCGATTACAAGGGGTACATCGGTGAAATTGCCCCGAACGAGGGAGAGATCGAGATCGAGAGCGGCTTTGTCGGCGTCGGAGCCCCAGATGGTTTTGCCCCAGGCGGAGAAGATGAAGTCGTCTATTTGAGAGGGTAAGCTGATGAGTTTGGACTTGACTGAATGCAATGTGAGAAATGAACAACTTACATGGAGAGTAGTAGTGATACTGAATAGCCCATGGATTCGTAAAGGTTGAATTGGGCCTTTGGAACCATTGTGAGGTCTTTGCGCCGTCTTCACCAAGACCAACGAGTGTGACTACACGCTTAGAGTTGAAGCCTCCGGCGTCGTTGATGGCTTTGAGGAAGATATTATTCAGCTTGTTCTGCTCAGCTGCATGCGCAGCAGTCGTCCCCGGGGGCTCGTTGATAGGCTCGAAAGCCACCATCTGGGATTTACAGGCCAGTTTAGTCCCGATCTGGTACCAAAGTCTATAGAATTTTTCTTCAATCATAGTGTAGTTCGCGCCGGATGCAGAGACATCTGCCCAGATGTAGGAATCATGGTGGGTATTTACAATGGTGTAGAAACCTCGAGAGGTAACCATGTCTACGACATCGGAGACTCTTTGGAGCCATGTTGCATTCACAGTCCAGTCTGGAGATGAGGAAGTGAAATGATAGGCATATGTTACTAACGATAGTCAGCTGGTTAATTCCATTTCTTTATTTCTGCTTTGCTCACCTGGAAGTCGAACACTTTTGTACCCAGCAGCTTTAATATCATCGAATGTCTCAGGGACGACAGAAGGATTGTTCCAATCTCCTTCTGTGTTGGTAGCGTCGAGAGTGTTACCAAGATTCCATCCTGGGCTCAACGCTGCTACGAAAGAGGATGCCGAGATTGGTTCAAAAGCCCCAGTACAAGTGACTCCTCCGGTGGTTGCAGATGCCGATGAGTTTGGTTTAGCTGATGAGCTGGCCACGGTTGAGGTCTTCAATGTCGAGCTGGGCGTTGCAGCTGACGATGCAACGGCGCTGGTCTTGATGCTGGAACCGGCTGCCGAAGCTGTTCCCGCAACACATTGAGAGTAATCTCGAAGGCAATATTAGTACTCTATCGTATGAACGGAAGGGTGGTTCTATTACAATCATTCTGGACCTCGCAGTAGTAACCGTAAACGCAGCTGGTTTTGCCTGTAAAGCCTGTTCCACCGCCTAACAGCTAATCAGTACTTGCAACTCTAGTTCAATATCTTTTTTTGGAGAATTGAAAGCTTACATTGCGCCCAAGCACTATTCTGGGCAGCAACGCCTTGGAGCAGTCCGGCTACAGCTCCCAAAAGAATCGTTTCCTTGGTGCCGAAGAACATCTTGCCCACAAGCTAAGGAGATGATCAATGGAGAAGGCAGACGAAACGACCAGCCAATTCATGGTGTGGGAGAATCTAGAGATTATATCCATGATTGCCATGGTGCAATATAGCATTCGCAGCGGAACGAAAAAGCCCCTGGGAAACTTCCCAGGTTTCTGCTGCGCAGGAGGCGAATCTCCATCCCCGCAGTTTGTGGAAGCAATCAAAGGACACCCCAAGAACCGCATCCAAAGAGACTTAGTGCGATGAATGAGGTTTGGCATCATTAGAAATATATTCAATTAACGAGATAGATCGATAGGGCCATGCTATAAAGCTCGGAGAAATTGACAAAGTAGGGAAAGGACGATAGACTAGATCTCAAGGCCTGGAAGTATGACAATGTTACTGGATGAAATGAATACTTAGCTCATGCATGGACGTTTAGGTGGCTCGATCGAATATGCTTGTCCCGGGTATATCAATCTGCAGGTCCCGGCGGGCCGTTACATCCAAATGACATCTTCCGGCTTCTGGAGTTTTTCCGCCCAGTTTCTACGATGCGGAGGATCCTGTGATTCAACTAGAACATTGAACATGAATGTTTATTACTCCGAGAAGCGAAAGCGCGTTAGCGATAGGGATTCGAACTTGCTCTCGACTTAGTGGCACCTGTTTTCTGAGAAAGCTGTATGTGTGAGAGAAGAGAGTGATGATATCCCCAACTCGTGATTCGGAAATTGGCAAGAAGATGTGGAACTGAAAAATAATGAACAATTGGAGACGTGGTGTAGTTTAGGATGAGGGAGTCCGTGCTACTTATCAGGCCTTTCCTAATATAGACAGCATAAATCGTCGAGCATCAATTGCATTATCGGACTACGAGCTGCAAAAAGTATCTTGACAGCCATAGCATCCGATCTACTTTCAAGTTCCCTCACAAGTATCCTACATAGACGGGCAAAAGACCCATAATTCACTTAAGCACACAACCTCCATCTATAGCCCAGTGAGACATCTGGTAAGAACGATCTAAAAAGAGGGAAGGAAATGTGGGAAAGTCTCTACTGCGGGTGTTTGCGCTAACCGCCAAGCTGTGGTCGGCGGCGCGGTTGTCCCGTGCACCGCCCTGGAATCTAACGGTTCTGTATCGTAGCTATTCTTCCATGTTCCTATTCATTCCCGCACCTGCACCCATCGAATCTGTTCCTATTCCACGACCCTTTCGAGCAGCAACAACCATCTCAGAACTCGTTGTTCAGTGGCCTCTGTTTAGTATTCAGGTAACGACTGTATATACTATACTAACCATTGCTGATCTTCCACAAGGTTCATTGAGTCTGTTTCGTTACACAAGAGCTCCAACTTCGATAGTCAAAGCAAATCTCAAACGCACTTTCACATCTCTACGCTTTAAGAATCGTGCATGGAGTTCGATGTTTGTGGACCATTTATTTGCCATTGTGACTGATACGGGCTATCTGAACTGGCTATGCAATGAAAACGTATATTTGTGCTTCCATCATGAGAAATGCTCACTTGGTCTTTCCAGTAGGAATATTGAATAGTACCGCCGCCTCTCCATCCTTGTACGGCGTGTCAACTCTGTAATAGCCCTTCCGCTCCAGCTGAATGATATCACCCTTCTCACAGCCGGCTAAGTTCCCATCACAAAACGCTTGAGTCCTAAACTCCGTCGTCTCGGTCAAGAAGTCTTCAAAATTATCATCATCTTGGAGTTTGTCTTTGGTTATGAGATAATCGAAATCGACTAGCGCAACTGAAATGAGACTTTGGCCCTCAGTCGAGAGCCATGTGATTTTCTTCTCGGTCTTCTTGAAATCACCATCGAGATGAAGTTCAATTTCAACGTCTATAATGGGGGAATGAGGGTCAAGTGAGCGGCGATTGATTTTCCGAATGATTGCATTGCCCCAAGCCATAAGAGTGATCTCCTCGTCTTGCTTGAATAACCTGGAGTCCTCCTGCTCAAGGATTAGATGACGACTATATGCCACCTTTTTCGTCCCTAAAGCGGGGTTCTTGCTGTGTCTTGGCTTATTTTCTGTATATGCTTTAGGTGGACCTTGCCCTATAATGGTAGCTCTGACAGTCTCCTTTTGATCAATGGCGGTATGTCGGGGGGCAACCGGATCGATTTCTTTTTTGTTGGTGCTCCAGAAGATTGTCCAATCCATGAGATTGACGGCTCGGCTAGGACCTTGCTTCAGAATAAACTCTCGTAACGCTGGCATAGTCATCCCTCTTCTTTGAACACCACGAATTGTCGGCATACGAGGGTCGTCCCAGCCCCATACTCTACCAGAATCTACCAGCTTGGCCAATTTCCGCTTTGACAAGAACGTTCGCTTGAGATTTAGGCGACCGAAATCCCATATGTGCACCTTCCGAAGGTTGAGGTACTCGAGAAACCACTGATATTGCGCATTACGGTCCGCAAACTCAGTACTTCTGAGAGCATGGGTTACGCCCTCCAGGGAATCCACAAGAGGACAAGCAAAATCATAGGTTGGATATGCCTTCCACAAAGTACCAGTGCGGTCATGAGGCGTGGAATTGCTGCGGTAGATGACTGGATCCCGCATTGCCTTGTTTGGATTGTCCACAGATATCTTTGCTCGAATGCAATTCCGTTCATCGGTTCCCGCAATTATTTCTTCAAAAATTTGAACATTTTCGTCGACGGTCCTATTACGTCGTGCGCTCGCCTTTCCAGTCATTCTCTCGTCTCTCATAGTCTTCTGATCAGTATCGTCTGCGTAAGCGTTGCCGGCTTTGATCAATCGTACACAGGATTGGCAGAGGAATTGGAAATGATCGCTTGTATAACTTGTCTTATCTGGTTTGATGCCTAGAAGAGCCAAGTCTTCAGAGATAGAATCTCCGAATTCTCGTTTCTCTTTTGTAGGGTTCGTATCGTCGAAACGAAAAATAAGAGTGCCGTTATACATGTCGTGGGCGAAGTAATCGTTCATCATGGCAGCCTTTGCGTGGCCGACGTGAAGATAGCCCCTATGTGAATTCAGCAACAGCCCCAAGAACCAGGAGGTAATGATAAGCGTAAAGTAAGAGGACAAACGATGGTTCTGGGCAAAATCTAGTGACAACTTTCCCCATCTCAGCATCTTGGAGAGCAATATTGTAACTAGCACCACTTTGGCTTTTGGCAACCCTCTTCGCTTTTGTCTCTTCGTCTTTCGTAATAAATCCCTGCTGAAGCTCTGGATGTGACTGCTCAATGAATACAAACCACCGACTCAGGTTCACAAGAGTTGATTTCTTGATAAAGGCGTGAGCGACCGCGTTACCCCGAATGGCAACCCATACTGTCGAATCAGCTTGACTGAGGGTGTAACCGTCGATGTATGATCGCAAAGTAAGATACTCGTCCAGTTGCATAAGATACAGTTCAGTTGACTTGAACTCTCTCTTTGACAAGGCTGTCACAAGTAGCGACAGCCCTTCCTCTTTCATTTCGATCTTTGCGTGAGTCTGCTCAGCGTATGCAATCCAATTATGTACGGCTTCTTATAGAGTCAGGATTTCTTTGGGAGGAGAAGTAAGAAGCAATGAAGTTGAATATTTGATTTGGGTGAATATGCGTTGTGACTCATCCGGACACCATGAAGTGAACCAAACCCGACCACGCTAAAATATCGGTCGATCGGCACTACCTCGGTCCACCACACAAATTCCACCCGCCGGATTGGCTGAGCCTCTACAGTATGCCAAACCAAACCAATATGATTTACGAGGATATCGTAAAGATTTTAAGGTGCTTTTCTCTCAAACCTTGCGCTGATATGAATTCTACGATATTTGACTGTTCGCATTTTAGCTGATGCTCAACAAAATGGATTTGAACCTTCGTTGTAACTTACGTGAGACATGCCAGCGAGAGTCTCTGCTTTCCGCTTTAAAATCGTGTACCAATGCGATTAGTAAAAAGAGAATGTAAATAATAGAGGTGTAAAGAGAAGCCGTAGAATAGATATGAACCTATAAGATAGTAAGAGATATATGTTGAAGCTTCTATTAGTATAAGAACAAAACGTAAAGACTAAGAGCGCTACGCAGGTGCACTTGCGTTTATGTGAACGTTGAGGCATAGTGTGCAGAGAGCAATAGGCATAGCTTAGCTATGCAAGAATAGAAGCAGACAGAAAAAACGATAAGGGGAGGAAGGCCAAGTAGAGTTAAGAGTGAAATAAAACCGGAACGCGGAGACCCTTTTATAGCTGACGTTGGACAGGCTGCTTACTTAAAGATCAGGTAAGAAGCGGGGGTTCGATGCGGATCTAATATTTTCTGAAACTCCTAACTCGTTGGCTTGGATGCCTCTATATTCTCGGAGGCAAGCCCCTCTAGATATGGAGGCGTCTAAGCTAACTTAACATCGTTTATGGGGAAAGACGTATTCAAACCGCCTCAATACTTCACAGTGGAGCAACGAGACCTTGTCGGTGCCCTATACAATGATCATCGCCGAAGCGGGAATGCGAAGAGAGTAATTTGATTCAAAAAGATGCAGCCTTAGAAAACATGCCGAACTCCTTGTCGCCATACCTTTTCTGTGCGCCGCGCCGCTGGAGGGCGTAACAGTTCGCGCATTTACCTGAATGTGAACCCAACAATATGAAACCTGTTCGAAGCCGTCAATCCCCCAGAAGATAGCACCATCCGGCTCTGAGAGCTGTAAGATTACAATCAGTTAGTATGCTGAATGACGAACAAACGTTGCGTTCATTCAGGTCGTGGTCGCTTTGCGCCGTGCGGATTCCAATTGCCATCACCGCCACCTTGGTTCCCTTGGAAGAACGCTGGGTTGAAGTGCGGCTGCGCATTTCCGCCAAATCCTCCGGGGCCTGCCGTCGGAAACGATAAATTAGCACCAGAGAAGCTGGGCGCGTGGCAGATGCTGGTGTAGGGCATCGCGCTGCGCTGTGGTTGGGGCAACAAATGAGATATCGGCATACCCATCCCTCCCATCATGCCCATATTTCCTCCCATTGCTCCCATTCCCATGTTCATCCCGCCCATGCCCATGCCCATGTTAGCACCCATGTTCATCCCACCCATCGCGCCCATGCCCATTCCACCTCTTCCGCCGCGGTTGGGCATCCCGCCTCTCATTCCGCCCATCATGTTACCTCCTCCTCTTCCGAAATTACCGAAATTGTTCATTCCGCCCATGGGTCCTGCACCAAAGCCACCCATTGCGCCTTGGTTGTTGTACGTTCCCATGCTCATGTTATTGACGGGACTCGAGAAGTTCCGGTTCTGGAAATTCCCCACGTTGTTGCTCATGCTTCCACGATTCTGGAAATTACCTCTATTACCTCCGAAACGGTTACCTTGGTTGAAATTGTTCTGCTGGCCTCCCTGGCCTCCTTGGTTACCACCAAAGCTGCCTGATGACGAACGGTTGTCTTGCCGGTTTTTGTCGCGCCCAGGTACATCTTTCGGAAGTGTTTTGAACGGGTTGATGTGTGCGGGATTGAAGACGGCCGATGGCTTCTTTGTGTGAGTTTGGTCTTGGTAGTAGGATTCAAGCTGATGTTTGAGCGCAGTTGCAGCTTGGGCGGATCGCATCTCGACATAAACTTGTCTATCAACACATTTTGATTAGCTACTCGGGTCTACAAGCGACATTCTATGCATCGATGAAAAATTTCGTGGTGCTAGCTTGGATACGTTCGAGTGGTCTGTGGATTCGAATCTACTCACCCTTTACTCTTGCCATTGACTTTGTGTTCGTTAAATGTGACATCGATCAGTTCGTCCTCGCACGAGCTTTGATTTGCCCATCCACGTACGTCTTCCTCGTTAATCCACCAGTGAAGATCACTGATGAGCAAGGCCGATGACGCTCCAGGGTCAAGGGGTCGGTCATCGTCTCCTTGCTTTCGTTTCGTGCCTTGCTGTTTCGGGGCTTGTTTCGGAAGTTGGTGGTTGGGTGCGGAACCACCAGTACTCGAAATCTGTTGTGTCCCATTATTCGAAGGATTACCGTTCGCAGCTTCAGTGTGACCGTTTTCTTGCTTGGCAGGCTGGTCGTTAGACTCTGCCTTAAAGTCGCCATTCGTATCGGTCGACTCCTCATAATTTGTGTCAGTTTGCATTTCCGTGATTGTGTCTTCCTGCTTCACTTCACCACCTGCTTGTATATTGTCTTGCTGGAAGTCAGGGCTTGTGTCGTCGCCATAAATGTCGATGTCGAAGTTGTCATCGTCAGCCATGTCGACGGTGGGTTAAGTCAAGTATAGTAGATAGGTGAAGGTTAAGAGACAGATGTTTGAGGTCTCCTTGATTGGCTTGTAGATACTTGAGGTGCCGATGCTACAAGAGAAGGTACATGTCTGTTTTGCGGGTGGTTGAATCAGCAAACTGAAGAAGAATAATCGTACATACTCCACACTAAGCAGGCTGCCTCGCGCAAACCAGCTATTGAAATAGCGATAATCGAGATGCACAACTTGTAACGAAGATCAGAAGGAGATACGTACACTTCCCCGAAAGCTGTAGCAAAACAAAGTCCTTGAAAGAGTGCTTCAATGCGAGACAGGTCAAATTCCGATCGCCTCTGACAAATGCGGATGATGAAAAGGGTACAGGAAGTGAAGGTGAAGCTCTCGTCAGCTTATGAGTTTTCAAGCCCTGTCCGCTGTCCCAGTACAGGAGATCAGAAAGCCAAAGCAGATGGCTAACAACAGGAGTTGCCACTGATAGTATAAAGCTTGTAGTGAAGTGCAGGATGATGGAATATCTGAGCTCAAGAGGCAGCCTCAACAGCTGATCGGAAACACGACCTCTCCCACGCCCGTCCTACCCACGCGAACGACCAATTGAGCAGAGCGGTCTAAACGCGAGACCTGTCGCAGTCGGTCCTAGAAGGATCAATGAAGTCTATTCAATCAATGAGGGGGGTTACCGTGCGTTGACTCGGATTTGGTTTGGTGTTAGAATAGGAGTTGGGGAGTCGAGTCGCAGTGAGACATGTTCAGCAGATCACCGCGCCTCGACGACGCTAGTAGCCGCACGGACCGGGGTTTTTCCGCGTCTAGAGATGTGTCCCATATCCCATAGAGGACTACCATTCTACTGTCACCCAATTCCCACACCCCGAAGTCTTCCTTCGACAATCGTCTCTAAAGGATTAACAGTCGACCTGCCTACTTCTCCCGCGAAACCCATACGCCTCTTCCTAGTGAATCGCAATGGATCAAATAAAGGAGATCGCGGAGTACGTTGCACCTGCTCTACTGATCGAATAGAAATCTTCTCACACGATTTAGCGTTCCTCAGGAGTTCGTCAAAGATGGTCTGCTCTTCCTAAACAGGTGCACAAAGCCCGACAAGAGGGAGTTCATCAGTTCGTCACCACTTGCGCCCATTCAACTGCTTCCGCACATCTAATTCTACCATAGAAATCTCGCAGGCCGTCGGAGTTGGATTCGTAATCATGGGAGTCATTGGATACGTTGTCAAGCTGGGTGCGTCTCCTATCGCCTGGTACCTTGCTGGCTTGAACTAACTTTCTTCCAGTTCACATTCCCGTAAACAACATCTTAGTGGGCGGATCGTAGGGATAATTGTTGGGATGGTGGGGATGGCGAGCCGGAACAAGCCTTTGATCGGATGGGGCTTTGCGTCAGGGAATCATTGAAGGATTGATCTCGAAAAAGGCGTGAAACCTGGTAGCATTGTACCCAAAAGGGCGGGATCAAGCTGTATACTATGCTGAGATACATTTTCCATCAGGCAAGCGGGAGTTTGTTTTTAAACGTTAAATTGAATCTGTGCCTTTCTTTGTGGTGTGGCCCAACTCATGTACAGGATGAATGATTCACATCTACAGCCCAGCTTTCACTTCCTAACTCAGTATTATGCACGTTATCTTAGAGCAGGCAAAACCAAGTTATCAATCGTTAATCGTCCAACCAATCGTCGTCATCGAAGATGGCCCGTCTCGCCCGTGTACTCATATAACTCGATGTTCGATATAGTCGCTCATCGTGCTCGAGCTGTGCATTAACTCTCCTGCCCATTTTCGGTTCTGCATCATCATCGTCCAAGCCATCATTCCATGTGTGCACCGTGCAAGTGCCCTGCGAAGCTCCCCAACCATTCCAGGAGGTGGCTATTAGATATCAGTCAGTGATGGCAAGTGGGGATAAGACCATCAGGATACTCACCCGCTATGACCGGAGCGTCAGGATGCCAGCTTGCATCTCTGACGCAAGTCGTCCAAGCTCCACGATTACGTCCAATAAAATTATAAGTCTCGGCAAGAAGACCGCGATCTCTAGGTCGTGAGTTACGGGTGGCTTGGAGCACATCTACCTTGCCAGCTAGCGTTGCATCCATGTTCCAGACGTATACGGACCCATCGTGACTACCAGAATAAACATAACGCGAGTTTGTGCTTCCAGGCGGCGAGAAATGACAGCGAATGAGAGTCCTTAGAACTTTATGGCCCCGGAATGTAACTAAAGAGCAATCGTGAGGATGAGGCCTGTAGTCATTGTCGTCGTAGTCATTGTTCCGGTATTCGAAGTTATTTGTATAAGCGCCTGGGTCTATTTTGTCTGCCTTCTCTTTACTCATCATCTTACGGAGATCCCACAGCTTAGCTGTTTGGTCTTTAGCATTACTGAGCACATATCGTCCATCGCCTTTACTATCAACGTATGTCAAACCTTCAGTATGACCAAGAAAGACCCCTGCTTCACGCCCATCGCCCATACTCCGTCGATCCCAGACTTTCAGGGTTGTGTCGTCAGAGCCGGAGTAGAGAATGTGAGGCGATTGAGAGTCACCGAAACAGACAGCATTCACGTCTTCCTCATGGCCTTGTATTCGAAGAATCGACTGGCGTCTCTCAATGTCGTAGACATATACCGAGTGATCGCCGGTCCCTGCCACTATTTCCCGACCATCGCCGGAAAATCGAAGGGACCAGATCTAGCAAGCTGTCAGTAGGTTTCACCAATTTCCGGGCATGTTGATGTCTTACACCGAAGTACGGATAAGCACGGGACTGTCGTATGTTTGATGTACCTGTGTTGGCAAAATCTAATATGAAAGGATCGGAATCTTCTCCAGGATCGGTTGGTGCTAAACAAACGATACTCCTAATGGAGCTATACGCGAGGAACCGATTGTCAGGACTGAGAGAAGCATCGGTAATTGTCCATTGACCATAAGGATACACGACAGTCTATGATTTCTATTAGTCAGAGTATATGAAAAAGTAGACTGCATAGTATAACCTTATAATATTTCCAATTATAGGGATTAGAGGTGTCGTACATTCGAACTCGAAAATCTTGGGCGCATGAGAAGAAGAAGTTGCCGTCGTTCGAAAATTGGCCTGAGTAGCATCTGGCATTATAGTGAATTATCATATCAGCTTTCGACTCCGGAATCAGCTCCTGGGATATAATTCGGTCGGAGTTGCGCTGTCGTCCGTAGCTTCCTAACCCCAGCTCTCTCCGCATGAGGTGATATGCGAGCTTCTTCTTTCGTTTCATTGTGTCCTCATTCCGATCATTAGTTCCAAATAACCCCGCCTCCATCAGCTGTCTCCCTTCATCACTCGGAACTTTCTGAAAAGCTGCCCTGCCCCTACCCCGCCTTCTCCTAGGAGCTACACCACCATAACCAGTATCAGGTTCACTATCCGAATCATTTTGGTATGCTTGGCGCCGGCGGGAAGCAGCATCGCGGGCAAATATTCGACTGAGGCCTCCATGTCCTAGTAGATGCATGATCTGATCCCGGGTGACTGAACCCAATTAGCCGGATTGACAAACCCTTCAGAAATAGCAAATTATTACTGTATATCGGTTGGCGTGCCTGGGCGGTATCTGTTTCGTTCGAATCGTCTTCATCATTCTCGTTCCCTTCCGCGGTAATTTCAAACTCGATTTCGAGACCAGTTCCGCTTAGGTTCTCTGCCGCGTCTGTAGTGATAGTACTAGTCAGCTAAAACCTCATTCACATATCTGAATAGAGGGATTGACCTTCGTATTCGTCTTCATCCTCGTCCGGTTCCTCGTCGAGCGCAGGCATATAATCCATGTCGTCATCATCGTCTGAGTAAGGGTCGTAGATAGCCACGCGTGGAACATCACCTTCGTTCGGAGGATTGTCCCCATTTGAGCCAGATCGAGAGGAACTCATACTGGTTGCAGGAATTGAGGGTACGGGAGTAAATCTGGGATGAAGTCTGAACAATGCATAAAGAGGTATGACTACGTGCTTATCTTATCCGGAATTAAGGCATCAATATCTCCGGCTAAACTTTACCTTTCACGGGCACTCTTTCCTTGCAATTGCATGTAATTTCTTGAACTCCTAACTTCCTCACACTTCATTCCTGATCGATTCTGCACTATTTCATCGTTTAATCAGAGTTTTGGATAATCTCGCGGTCAGAATGAAATCTGATTTTGCAAAACCCTTTCATTGGACAGGGGATCAAAGGCTGTGAGCAAGGATAGATTTCAGCCTTGTCAGCTTGCATCTCATCGCGAGAGGCAGCAGAATTGGGACGCCTCTTCTATCAGGATTTCATTGTCGTCCACTTTTGGCTATCTCTTGCGTGCTGCAACGGCAAGATTATCCCACTTCTGCATGTGTCCGAATTCAAATTTCCTTACTTAACTGTTGGCTGCTTCGACCTCACCAACTTTAACAGCCTCTTGCTCTCATTTACGTTCGAACTCTTCAACAAACAGCAAGAATTTGGCCATACTCTCTTGTAAGGCCAACGTTTGAACGGATGCCGTGACGTCCGCCATGGCGCATGAAGGCCTCAAGCAATGCCGGCACACCGATATTCACGTTTTTGATGATATCCGCTGCTGCCTGTCCTGTGGGTTTACAATCGTCGAACCCAGGGTTTCGACCGCTATTAGTTCAACCATCAGTTCGGCTCCTCCGTCAGAAACAAGATATCAATATCGGCCTCTGAACTATCAACTTGGACAAGAGATCAGGCTCCTTGTTATCCAACCTGGGGACTTCGAGGATGATATTCTCGGCGAGATTATACATGTAAATCTGCTTGATAGGCCTTCATATGAAGCTGCTTCGTACACATGGGCCGACGAGTCTGGGGATGCATCGCTATCTAGAAAGATCACGTGTATACCGGATGGTCATTTTCTTCCGGTAACTGCAAATTGCGAAGCCGCAGTTCGTCGATATCGCGATCCATTATTTAAACGAACGCTTTGGGTAGATTCTATATGTATCGACCAGGACAATATCACGGAACGTAATCATCAGATTGCACACATGAAAACCATCTACACCGGAGCCGACAAGGTCGTGATCTATGTTGGGGAAGAGGACCACAATAGTACTCTCGAAATCCATCCATGCGATCCGAAGCTTTTGGGGGATGAGTTCGCACAACACCAATTCCGCTTGCAAGAATTTCTAAACCGAAGGTGGTTTCAAAGAATTTGGGTTTTGCAAGAAGCATTTTTAGCAAAACGCGCAGTTATGATATGTGGATCCAGGTCCATAGACTGGAATGGCTTTTCGACAGCAGTTATGAGGTGGGGTTCTGAAGTCAATGTACCCGGCGTTGTTTCCGTTAGGTACGACTTTATGCAGCCTCATATTCGCGCCAAACATGTTGACCTTTTGCTTCTCCTCCAAAGCGGCCGAAATTGCTATTCAACCGATCCTCGCGACAAGGTCTTTGCTCTTCTAAGCTTCATACCCGAGTCATTTCAACTGAAGATAGAGGCCGACTACTCCAAATCAGCAGAATCGGTGTTTAAGCAGGTGGCAGCATATTCAATTGCGAGTACCAAAACATTGAATGCCTTGTCGTTTGTACGAGGCAAATCTGACGATCTCGACATGCCTTCCTGGGTGCCTGACTGGACAGTACGTTCACATGCTGTGTGCTTGCTAGACCCACCCATTCGTCCCAGCGCGCGGTCATACAGGCTACGGGAATTAAGGCTACGGGAATTACTAGACAGCAATTTCAATAGAAACACCACGTTAGAGAGCCCGAAGTCATTGGTATCAATTGAATACCCACTGTCAAACATCCTGACCGTCAATGGACGGCGACTTGGTGTCCTTACATCCGGTCTAGACTGTCAAGAATTGCGATCCAAATTAAAAAATCCTTCCCTCAAGATAAACCCATGCGATCATGAAACCTGCGTACATGAGCGCTATTACTCTCATTCTCAAGACCAGTCGTGCCATCGGCCACACAATTTCTGGAACAGATTACTCCTCGCGGATCCTCACGCAAAATTTGGCTTCGGATCTCCCACGCCCCAGGCTTTCGGAGCCTCTCCTTGTTCTCGGTGTAGTCAAAGAACTGGGTTGTCCCTTACGGGTAGAATTTTCTATAACCGTCAGGAGCTTGAAATCATGCACGAAAAAGTGAGCGATTTTGGCGTCGAAAGACATATACTTGTCACAGACACCTCACTTGGACTTGGACCCCTCCAATGCCAGATTGGAGACATTATTTGGAGCATAGAGGGAGCTAGAGTACCCTTTGTTTTACGGAAGGTGCATGATCACTATGTGCTCATCGGAGAGTGCTACTTGCACGGGGCAATGAGAGACTATCATCCATGCTGTTACTGTAACCGTGAAGGGCAACCTGTCGAACTTCCGCCGTTGGAGTCAATCGATATTTGGTAAGATGGGAGACCGACGCTCTTTATCGATTCTAAGGCGAATTGTTAAGTTATATTACGCTTACAAAAATGAGCTTCCAATGTCCTGTCCGATGTGCTGGAAGCCTCGTCCTGTTCTATGCCTTCATGGGATCCAGACTCGTCCCAGAGATCACGTCGTGATACATTGCCTCCGGATCTATTTCAGTATGTTCCTTGGACTTTTAATCTCAGCCAACTACTGACAGCAGTGAGCGTAGGGTCGATAGGGAATTAAGTAATGAATCTCTCCTACTGAAGGTTACTCCAAATCTAGGCTTGATCCTCTGAGCACGTAAACTAGCCACCATTGGATCCTTCCCTGATATCATGGATAGTTTGTTCGATGACTCTTGGATAGTTTCATCCTCTACCTATGGATATCGGAACAGGTTTCGGTTCTGGAAGAAAATGCTCACGGCACCGAGAGACAATAGCGGAGACAACAGCGGAGAGTATCAGGTCCCCAGGATGCCATCAATCACCCACCCACCTTTGGAAGCTATTGTTGGTCGTACTGGGAGAACTTTCACTCGAACAGCTTCTTCTACGATCATGAACAATCAAATCTTTTTTTAGAGCGCCTAGATCTATACCGCACCGGTAGAGGCCTGTTTTTGACGGAAGACTCTCGAGCTTGGACCGAGGCGACTTGTAAAAGGCTACACCGCATCGGAAAAAGGGGCCAAAGCTGCCTCTCTCTGGTTATTTTTAATGTCGATAGTATAAGGTCGAATCTCGCGATGAGATTTCATGTCTGATATACTTTGAGTACAAGTGTTCGATTAATCACCTGATTGGTCTTTCTCTTACACTTCTTCACCCACCCCCTCCTCTTCATTCACCTCTTCGCCTCAACCCATTCCACACTCCCGTCCTCCTATACCTCTTCCTTTCCGTCTTCCTCTCCCTACGCCATCCTCCCCAAGCCGAACCTCTTCTCACATCACCACTGCCAACGATTCTCCTGCCACCGCGTGTTTAGGAAGCAATAGCCGCATATCTGTGGAACCTCCACAGCTTTTCACTGCCGGAGCGCCCAAGAATTGTCACTAGCCTAAAGCCAATAGTTCCAGTCGGCTAAGGGGTCGACAAGTTTCTCCCGTTCGGCGTCCAGGTAGCAGCGGACGCGACGTCGGATTGGAGGGGGAAAGGGCTGGTCGCTGGGGACTGCTATAAGGTAAGACGGCGGAGAGAAGTGATGATGGCCTGCTCATCTTATTCTAGGCGTTGAAAACCTGCTTAATACATCTTAGTCTTAAGGCGGTCTCAGGCTTTAATCTCCTTTTGCAAAAGCTGCAGTGGATTTAGACCCCATTACTTATTTTAATATTGTTGGTAGAATAGGTAGTAAAATAAGTGTACAATACTAGCTTAGGCATGTTTGAGGATCTAGAAACTTTGTAGGAATCTTGTCTCTCAAGGCTTCGAGTGCTCTTTACCCTTTGTCCCCAAGCGCAACTTTACTACACGTACGGTAGAAAACGTAGATTGAGAGACTAGAGAGAAGTACTGTAAGTTCATTATGTAATTACTGGAGATTGATGGGTAGGAAGAGAAGGAATATGCGGAGCACTGAACACATTTTACCTTCTTTGTCCAAGTCCTAATTACTTCCGGCTATATCAGTAATCCTGCAGTAAAGAGGGTAGGCTGTCTCTCCTTTCTTCACCACCCAGATCTTGGAACGTAGAATATAATGCGCTCATTGCGGCCAACTTCTTTGACCTCCTTTCCCAGAGCGCGGAAGCCCAACGTGATCGTGCGTCTATTAGTAGACATGAAGTAAGGGGAGGTGAGTGGAAGCTAGAAAGCTATATCAGAATCTTAAAACAAAGTAGTTTAGGTAGAGGAAACATCTCATTAAAGAAGCAAAAGGCTTTCCCCTCAACTCTCCAAACTCTACTAAGCACAAGTAAGATAAGGAGTATACTTCCTAGTATATTTAAGTAGAATCTATAGTCTAGTATAAGAATTTAGCAAAGTAGAAAGCAGAAAAGAGAGAATACCCTTAAAGCTGCCGTTGGCTTTAACCTTCTTTTCCGTAGGCCCAGCTATCTACAAGTATATTAAGTATTCTTGAAGTGACCGGCGCCTTTCAGGCATTTAGCTTTCTTCCTAGAGGCCCAGCTTGCTCTAGGCGGAGGAGAGAAAGTTAAGCGGTAGGATAGAAAGAGATAGCTAGAAAAATTTCACAATATCTTTAAATTAGAGAACTAATAGTTATAGCATAGACTCTATAATTAGAAGTATAGAAAAGAGAAAAGAGAAAAGTTAATACACTTTCTAATCAACTATAGTACTTAACTTCTGTTTCCCAAGCTTACGTTTTCTCTAATTAGAGCAAAGAAAATTATAAGTAGACAAGAAGAGAGACTTAAAATAAAGTACGAAGATCTATAAATGTAGAAAGAAGAAACTTTAACACGCTTTCAGCGAAGCCGTAGCATTTAAGCTCGTTTCCCCAAGCTTAATACAGCTGCGGATGGGTAGAAGAAAGTTAAATATAAATAGAAGAATAGAATATCCAAAATCCAGTATCAAAACCTAAATACCAAGCAAGGAGAAAAGGGAACATTCTCTCTACCAGGCCTACGTCTCTTCCCGCTGTACGCGCTATTAGATTGACCTGCGTACCCCCTATCAAATCCAGTTCGCATCCTTAACCCTAATTCAGCATATCCTAAAACCTAGCTCTAGATATCAAATGCCCTCTAAATTCCTCTACCTTTGATATTACTCTATAGGACTAGAGAAGGGAAATAGGCTTAAAGCTATATACTCTCCTGCAGCCCACAGCCTTTTTAAGCCGTACCCAAAACACGATCCACCCCCGTACCCGTCCTAAAATCCAGTTCCCGTCCCTCACTTCAATCCTCTATACCCTCTTTACATAATCCTAGCTATCTACACCCCTCTAATACACTTCCTCTTCTCTATCTACATTTAAACTCTATTTCACCTTAGTCTCATATATCAGAGCATACAAAGCCTCAAATCAGCAAAACCAAGAAGCTGAAAGCTTCAACTCTGATTCATGATATGTAAAGAAAACTACTTAAGAAACCCTGCAAATCCAGGCTGGGTATAGTGACGTGAAGCCATGAGACTTGAACTCCAAGAAAACCTCTGGCCAGGTATGCAGTATTAGGAGTGTAGAAAAAGAAAACAGAAAGCAAATCCCAAACGCAACACAAAAAGCCCGCTCCGCTCTCTCGGGCAAAACATCCTCAGCTCACTATCATGAGCCCAGATTAGCCTGTTGCACAAGAAGCTTCATACCCAACTACCATAAACCACAACACCAATCTCTTCACCAGGTAGACTCCTCACAACTCATTATGCTTTCTTCAATGCTCAGACCCGACCCCAGACCCCACCACTCCATCACCCCTCCCCTCATCCCCCTCTTCCCCAGCCACGACCCCTCAACCCCTCTGGCCCACCTGCCCATATGGGTCGAAGGTCAAGACAGTGTCCTGGTACTCCGTACCCATCATCCTCTCCTCAAACCCCGTATCGCTCTCGCCGGGCAGTGGCATCTGGCCGAAGCCCAGATTATCGGTGTTTTCAGAAGGTGGAGGGAGACGTATGCCGGTATCGGAGAGTGCGGAGATAGTATCGATGGTCGAGAGTGAGTGTGTGAGTGATGGTAGGCTAGACATGCTAGAGACGGTGTCATCAGTGTTGATTGACCGACCACGCGGATCCAGGTCGTCGAGTTCGATGGGGGAGGCTGGCGGGTTGAAGATCGATATTGGTGAAGACGAGCGGCGGCGAGAACGATCATAGGGGTCCTCTGGCGGGTTTCCTGGGCCGCGGCGTGGCACTTGACGTGATCGTGGATGGAGGTAGATCGTCTGACAAATATTGCGCACCACGAGGAATAGGATGCCGACAGCAAGAAGAGGGCCAAATATCTTCCAGATGATCGCATAGCCAAACAAGGGGAGATAAGGTATGGATTGCAAAGAGAAAGTACTCAACGTCGGCAGACCAGCCATGGCTGATGTGGTTTGTGGAGGAATGCTGTTAGAGACGAGAGCTTGTAGTGATGGGTGTCCCGAAGGCTGATTGTGATGTGTGAAGCTGCCAAAGAGATCAAGAAGGATCTTGTTAAAAGGTTCGTGATCGCCGTGAGCAGTGTGGTGGTGAGAGGGAGCAGACGTTGTGGTAAACTTTTAACTACCAAAACAGCACGTGACAGCGCCGTCACCGCCTCAACCCTTTTGCTGCCGCCTTTGCAATTCCGAGGCATCAAGCTCGTCGCCCATCTTCTCGGCATCTGACCCAGAGCTTGAGGACTTCTTTCGGAGATCATCCATCGAAATAGGAGGAGGCTGCTTCCGCTCTTTGGGGTTGGATGACCTCATCATCTTCATTTCATGCTCAAGGGTAGCGGAAAGCCTCTGCAAAATCCATTGCGCTTCGAGCGTCTTTCCCATGAGTGGACTGCGAGTGCCCAACCAACTCCAAGTGAGTGGTTCCCCAGTCTCGGCATCTTCACCGTCAGCTTTCCCAAGATCAGGACTTTTCTTCGACCTTTTGGGTTGTATCGGAGGCTTCCTATGGCGTGATTCATCAGACTCGTCTTGACCGAGTAACCGAAGGTAATATGACCACTCCTGATAGGTATACTCCTTTGGCGGTGAGGCATCTACATCCTTCATGACCTGTCGAAGTTCCTTGGCTAAAATGAAATGATAGAAATGAATGTCACGTTCCAATGGGTCACCGTGCTCACCCGCCTCTTCTGCTTGCCCTAGCTCTTCGTCTTCTAAATGCTCCATCAACCGGTCGAGGTTAGTGTCGGCAATCCCACCAGTCGCCCCCGCCGGTTGATCATCGCCTTCCCGGTGAAGAACTTTACCGACTTCGCGGAGCTTCAATTTCTTCATTCCCGTCTTCAGAGTGGCGGACGTACCATGATCTCCAGGGAGCACAGTGAGGGAACCGAGCCATAATGTGAAATCGCTGAATGCCTTGATGACAGTATCTCCCATATTGCCGATGAGAATAGTGAGGGTGGGTACCGCCAGTAGAGTCCAGAATACGAAGAAAGCTTTCCCGGCATTGCTGGATAGGGTATAGTCTCCATAGCCAATGGTAAGAAGCGACGTATAGGAGAAATACAATGAAACGAAGTAACTCCATCCCTGGGGTTTCTCAGAGAACATGAAGACAAGAGCACCAAAGAACCACAACAGAAAGGTAGCAGCAGTAGATAGATAAAGGGATAGATATCTCCGATGCTGCTCGGCTTTGGATTGAATGCTTCGCATGATCTTGAACTCTTGTTCCCTTCTCTGGGGTTCAGTTAATCCTTTTTCCGAGAACTTTATCTTCCGAAATCGAGATATCCTGATGGTTCGTTCATCCATGTTGGCAGATGCTAGAACCTTTTGCCGTTCCTTCTCTACAAAGCGAGCGGAGATCTTTTGTTTGCCTCTTTCCAATGCTAGTGAACGTATGGAGCCAATCACCAGACCAACCATGAGTATTCCACCAATGGCAAAGGGAAATAATAAGGAGCGACCAAGATGTGTCGCTGGAACGTACTCTCCCCCAATGCCAATGGTCAGAAGTGTGAAATCTGCCCAATACACGGCATCGAGAAATTCCCAGCCCTCGATCTTCGTGTAGACTAGAGCACCGAGAAGGAGATAGACCATGAACCCGATAGTCTGGAGCATGAGTGTTCTCTGACTGTTTGTCAATCTGAACTCCTTGGGGTAGTTCCCTCTGTATGCCCCAATCACGGTTATGACCAGCAAGGACGAAATTATACAATAGCAGCCGGCGGCAATGATAGCATAGTAGTACGCCTGAGTAAGAGCGTGTTGGTCAGCAGGTTCTATGCTGAACATAGAAGACGAAGCGATGGCTACTAAGATGATGAGTAGAATGGAGGCCACCAACCAGCCGACAATTGTTATAGGCTGGGCTATTGTAAAGGAAAGACGTTTGGCCATGTTGAGAAGTAATGCCACGTTCGCACCGAGGGCAAATACGAGGGATATAGAATTAACAGCGATCAACCTACACAAGAAGTTCCAAGTCAGTTTAAATGCTCCCTTTTGATTACACCAAAGGAAGTGAGGGAACGTGTTACCAATGAGGGTCTTTGATTGCTTGACCATGGGCCTCATCCGCACCTGGAGGAATATACACCCTCCAGTTCTCCACTAAGGCGCAAATACTGAATGCGTTCGCGATGGGTCCAAAAGTACCTGCGATGAGAGGGCAGGCAGTAGATGCAAGCCAATACCGACTTGGTGCTGTCAGAGCTTGTCATGTTAGACCACGGGCAACAGAGCTTACCTTGGGTCAAGGAAGTCCTGCTCTTCTTCTTCCTCCTTGATGTGGTCTGCTTCGTAGGCATCGTGTTCAATATTCTGTGCTGCTTCCAGGGCAGCATCGTCGAGGCCTGGGTCGTTCATGATGGTAGCTGTAAGAGGGTGAGGAGGTTGGGAGCAGAGGTGGGAGAGAAGGAGTCGAGGTAGAAGGACGAATCGCAGCAGGGCATGGTCGAGTAAGCGAAGAGCAGCTGAAGACGCCACGATAGTGAACGCAAATAGCAAGGAAGCAACAGAGCTAGCAAAGCAGCCGATGACGTTGGGGCGCAGGTGGCAGTTGAGCATGCGGTCCGACTTTTGATTGTTTGCGTCGGTTGCGCATGCCACCCTGCAAGCGTGGGAACGACAATGTGGGTCTGGACCGACGATTGGAAACATTGGCGACATCTTGTCCCAACTTCAGTTGGTCTTCGCGATACCATCACCATAAGATCTGGATGCGATTTGGCCGAGAAATGAGTATATTCAACTATATAGAATCTGCCAAGAATATGCCTCGACCGAGTCCCTGTTTGCTGCATCGCTCTCCAAGCCTTGCAGCTCGAGAAACTCGTTGAATGCCAAGCGAAAAGCATGTACATGTAGATGAAGATATGCGAGAGATCTAGGTAATCCCACGAGCCCTTGAGCTTTGATCTGAATAGCCCCTGAGTGGATAAATATTGATGGTTTTCCATATTGCGAGTGGTGTACTCGGTGATTGACTTTGCGGCTAGCCATTGTGCAGTAACGAAGGCCGCAAAAGCGGTGCGGTACTGGGAATGTCCTGTTAACATTAGTGCATCCCCTGCGGAAGTCGAGTCACTCGTATAGAGTTGGTTACATCTTTGGTTTGGGGATATCAATTGCATGCCTTAAACCATGACATTGAGTTACCGAATTAGCTCGAGTACTGTACCTACTCTATTTGAGATCTTCATTCTAAACGGGGAAACTTTTAGTGCAATCGACAATGTGTAGCGTGCATAGGATCTTGCCTTCCTGTTACCGAATCACTAGGAAAAGCGGTAGATGGCGGAAACCGTGCAGAGTTTTTGCTGTATAGTACCTGCGCAGAACCCAAAATGAGATAACGTGCACGCGTTCCCCAAACATGTAGATGTTTCTCCAGCGTATGCCAGATGCCTTCCTGTTGCCGACTCCCTAGGAAATGTGGTAAATGGTGCAGAGCTCATAGAGATTCCGCTGTGCAATACCTGCGTAAAACCAAAGTAGGAGATAAAGCGTGCATGCATTTCCCAACATATAGATGTTTCTCGAGTAGATACCAGACGCCCATGCCAGTGCAATACTTGGTCGCATCGCGCAATCCTTGGAAATAAGCTGAAAGGCAAAGGGAAGCCTGCAGTACTCAAATAATACTGGCGTGGCAATGAAGCGGGCGTGGGCCAAACGGGGAGCTGGAGTGGTATCACCCACAACCAAAATAAAGTGGGGCGACCCTTTCTCAACCTATATATATTATTTATTTCACCACCACTTTCAATGCTCAAACGGAGCAGAGGGGTTGGATTAGTGGGTAAAACAGTAGGTAAACATTTCATTAGTTCATCCCAATCGAAGCCCCAAAGTAGTACGAACTCGTAACTGAGTTGTCTCGCCTATCGAAGCTCAGATAGGAGTCTTTTTTTGCCGAATTCAAGAAGCCCTCAGGTTCGAATCAGGCCCTGTCCTTTTTGGTCACGAAGAAGGGATCAATAAGGAGAAGTATGGACTTAGGAGGCCAAAAAATGCATACTCAGCGGGCAAAAATTCCTCTGGCATTGGTCCATCTTTTTGGACAGCAGTGAGGCGTTGCAGAAGGAAGAGTGGCTGTTAATCAATGCGTTGTGGTTTTGTTTCCTTATTATTAGGATAGGAATCTATCACCAAGTCTTGGGAGGGCGGAGTGACCATCTGTGACGGGCAGCCTATGAATTCAATCACACCACCAGCACAACATGCACAAGTAGCAAGGAGGGCTTCAGCTCCTGCATCTTGGCTTCCGCAAGGTATTCTTTATCACCAGAAAGTCCTCGGCATAATGTTGTGAAGTGCATTCGGTGTTGCGTGATGATAAAGGCAATCCATGACTTTGCGGCCTCCTTGGGAACACGGAGGGGAGCCGACCAGACAACAATCCCCACTACGCGATAACCAAGGGCTTCTAGCAGAGAGGAAGCCCATTGGTGCCATGCGAATGGAATGGTTTTATTGTGGCCGAAATTGATTGCGTGGCTCTGGCATAGAGTGTCTTCTTCTCCAGGGGAGAGGCGAGCGAGAACAACCACCACTACTTCGAACTCCGCACACACAGCTACGCAAATGCACCTTTGAAGCGGCATGAATGAGCAGCGAAGCGCGGTCGTAATCCCTTTACAAGAACTTTGGAGGGAGCCCTTGACTCTGCAGTCGACTGTCCCTTTCATGAGGCTCGATCACTCGGCAACACATCTCAAGCTTCGCACAAACAAGTACGCAAATGGGGCCTTCAAATGAACAGCAAAGCGCGGCCGTGACCCCTTCGGCAGAGATTAGGGCTAGGAGAACGGTTGGCCCTTCAGTTGAGTGTCCCCTTCCTGCAACTTGGTAACTCGGCGAAACAGGCGAGCCAGAGTGCAGCACAAAGCAATCGCACACCTTGCTGGCGCAAAGACGATATGCCGACCAACACTCTCGAGAGAGAACTGGCAGCGAGCAGCATAGACACTCTGGTGTGGTAACTACAAGCACCTCATCCATGGCAAGTCCTTTTCCCTCTCCTTTGATGAAGCTGAAGAGCGGTTCCCGAATCGCGTCGGAGACGACACGACTACCCAACCACCAGATCCAAAATCGCAGCGCAATAACTCGGACAGATCCAGCAGCGGGTAACTACAGGTTATTGTGGAGTGTGGATTACAGGGTCTTCTTCCATGGCAAGTTCTCCCCCCTCCTTCATTGACGTAGAAGAATAGAGGTCGCCGAAGCCGGTCGGCGGCGAATCGAATACCCAACCACGACAACCATGATTGAAGCACGATATCTTAAGTCCCCGGGCTATCGGAGACGCCTACGGCAGGTTCGACCAATCTTTGGAGTTCTACACAGCGGGGCTAGCAACCAATTGGTCAGAACTAGCAAGGCAAGCAAAGAAACCAGCCTCTCATCGCGGATTCGGCGGCCAAGTACACAAATCGCGGCAAACAATACAGAGTGAGCCGACGGCGGTATGCGAAAAATGCTGCGACCTGAGCGACGCCAGAGCGACGTCTCGGATCAATAACAACCCCAGGAAATGGGAAGCTGATCGAAGTTCTGGCCGAATCCGGAGGCAATACCAGTCCGTAGTCGACATTCCATCGGCTTTCCTGATTTGTGAATCTTTTCACGGCTACGAGAAGACCTCTCGCTGTCCTGGGGAGCCCGAGCCGACCAGAGCGATGAACCCACAGCCCATCTTAGAAGACGAACACTGAGCGAGGCAGGTTGGGAAGACCATCGTGCCATGGGAAGCGCTGGGCGCATCAGAGGGAGTTAGGAGACGGCCAAGGCCTAAACCCCCGGTGTTCTTCACAGAAGTGCTTTGATGGTAACCGTGAAACCTAGGAGCCTGATACCTCCCCGAATGAAAAACGCATGCCTACGAAGCCATTGACGAAAGCGCGAAACCATCGAGACGACCGCAGAGCAGACCACACATTATGGTATAATGGTCCTGGTTGGAAAGAATGGACGCTTCATACGGAACACTTGTTGGAGCTCCACTTGGAAAGACAAACTCGAGGACCTGAAGAAAGCATGTCTGGGACTCGGGCAAGAAACTCTACACTTCAGACACAATCTGGATAATTTACGCAAGTCTCCTGACGCGATGTGACCGGTTGGTAGGAGAATGGAAGGATATTCTCTCCCGATACGGCGACGGAAGCTATGACAACTCTCCATGGGAGCCATGACAGAGAACATTACGTCCACGTACAAGGTGACGGTAAGATGATCCCCAGTGATCAGGCCGCGTACTCTCACTCAATCAGGTCATTGGTCGAGACGAACAAGCAAGTGTCGAGCTCCGGTTCAATAATCCCCTTGGGTCCTATTTGAACCGCTGTATTAAAAGAGCTTGGATAAGGCCAGGGTTCGTGAAAAGTTGGAATCGAGATGAGAACCACAACATTGATTGATGAAACCAACAATCCAACGGCGAACGAGGGGGCGTATTGAGAGGCTCTCACTCATGGAATCCCGTAAGGTAGAGAGGGAGTACGCTGGAGACGATGTGCCTCTCAATCGACTGAATCGGAGATATGCTCGGCCGACATCCTTTTCTGACTTCGGGTTTCACAATCTCCTTACCGCAGTCCCAGTTACCGGATATGAATTGAAATATCGAGGAGAGATGATTGTCTTCTCCTTGAGACATGTGAGAATATTTTCTCGCAACTGTCAGGGAAAGGACTTGGACGAAATGATGGCAATGCAGAGCCGACGTTATCAGATATTTGGTCTTTCTTTTGACTCGAGACATCTTCCGCGCAAAAGCACATATATGTTGTCTTCTGATTGACAGCAGTGAAGTCAAAGATCCAGAGCGGGGTTGCCAGAGAATCCAGCAATGATCAGCGTGGTCGATCAAAATCTTGAATTCTTGGCCACAGGTTTCCGAAACGTATGAAATGATGGGCGATCTCTCGGTGTCTGTACAGATCCTCATGCTTGCTTAAAGTTTCGGATTTTGCCGCCAGATGGGTGTTCCACAACAAACGTCCCTCTGACTTGGACATTCTTCATATATCGATGTCAGGAGCTTGGTAGCCATCACGAAAGTACTATCCAATGGCGGTTGTTGATCCAATCTTAATCAATAGTTCTCCTGGACCAAGGTCTTGGAGGAGAACAATTGCATCCATGGGTCCAGGGACAGGTCATTCCTCTGAGGGTCCAAGTCCAGAGATCCTGGTTATCGTCGAAAGTTGAAAAATCGAAGGCCAGCAAGGTTTAAGAGATGTTGATTGGAGTCCTGCCAGTACGATTAGCTTTGTCCATGGAAGAGGATTTGATGTACCGCTGTCTCTGAGACCGCCCATCTTTTCCATGGTCTGACCTTGTTGGCGCCCGGACGTTGGTCGAAAAACAGGGAGGCTGATATGCGCAGCCCTTACTGTGAGAGCTTTGTCCCCGCTTCGCTGAATTCGTAATTTCCCATGCCCTTTAAAGTTGGCGCGCTCTCCAACAGCAGTTTCCATTCCTTCGATGGCGGAAAGGAGATTCTGGCCGCAGACCGCACAACAGTTATCGATGCTTGTCAGTCACTTGTTATGGCAGGAATTTCCTTGGGCCATCTAGTGTGGCCATGCCATTCGTACAGAGTTCCCCTCCTTGCTGGACGTAGTTTGGGGTGGGCATGAATCTGAGAGCCGAGCGAAACATCGATGTAGAGGCGACGGCTTTTACATAGTGCCTAAAAGGAACGAAGAGGTGCTCCCGAGGTATCGTACAGAGTGAGACTGTTACCGTGGGTTGGTATGGCGAACAGCGGCCTTGCAAGGTGCCACTTCGTGTGCTCGGCGGGCCGTTGCTATCTTATGCATGTCAGCGCCTTCTACAGATGCTTGATGGAGATGATCCATACGCTATCAACAAACAGTTCCAGAGTTTCCATGCGGCATCTTCATGCATGAAGTTTGTCGCTGCTACCTTTGTGAACGGCTGTGCGCCGTGCGGATACATAGCCACGAGTGGTTTTCGGATATTTGCGGCCGGGAAACCTGCGCGAAGCATGCCAGCGATCTCAGACATGAAGGTGTAGATGTTACGATCGACTTTTGCGTCATCGAATCGCAGGAGTGGGTCGGCTCCGTCGGGGGCAGGAGCGCCAGCGTTTCGGGCAAGAAGGCCTCCACCAAGACCTACGAAGCTTCCTCATTCTGTATTTCAATATGTTTATTGGGGCCCGGAGGGTGATTTTCGTACGCTTCGTCGGGGGTGAGGTAAGGGCACCGCCGTGCGGGAGGCTGTGGTGGGAGACGTTCGAAAAGCTATCAAAGCCGATGATCAGAAGCTAGGATCGCGGAGTGTTTATCAGGTCTCTTACCAGCTGAGACCCATCCTCTGAAGGCTTCATGGTGTGTGCTGCCGATACTCCATGCTCGTGGTTCTTTCTGTCCTCCCGCCGAAGCCTTAACGCGTAGCAGGATCGCTGCTATAGCAAGCGGCGGCTGATGTTCGATATCGTCTCCAGATCATGACTGTGAAAGACTCCCATCCGATGTAGTCCTCCTCATTATGGTCCTGCTTGCGTTCCCGGACTTTCTAGCTGTCTTGAAGCAAGGCAACGTGCGTCTGCGGTCGTCTTGCGCCATCTCGGCATCCGAAGGCACGATTGAGCGGTCGGTGAGGTCGATCAAAAGAGCGCCATATCATACTCAGCAGGCATCGCAGCTCAGTCAGCATCGAATTGTAGCCCCGCTGTCAGTATCCAGGGTCGTTTATGTTGTCGGGTCGATGTTGTTGCAGTCGCGTTGCGCGGTGGCTCTCGGAAAGGAGAAAGCAAAGGCGCAACATCGATGAAGCTGCGGGCGTAACTCAGCGACCGGGACGAGCTCTGTACAGGCCTTTGATGCTTTGAATGCAATATCAAGTTGTCCAATGTATTCCGAGGCCACCAGCAATTACCCCTCGTCATAAGAAATCGGCCCTAATAATAATGGACGAGTAATACGAGAGTTTATGCACGGAACATTTATGGGGCAGCACGAAAATGTGGACCAGTTAAAACTCAAGACTCCGAACTTAATGCATCCATCCGTGGCACGGCCCTGTGGCATAAGGATTCTTGTTCTGACCACATCTCTCGCATATCCAAAACAAATAAAGGATTTCAGACACTATCTGTTCGCCTGGACACTGTGCCCATCCTCCCATATTCACAAAAGACCCAACAGCCCGAATGCTCAACTTGGTAACATGTGCGAACTGAAAGTAATGCTCCAAAGACCCTGAAATCGTGCCGCCAATGGTCTACAAGAAAAACATGGAACCAAGTGACCTGATAAAGACCACCGCTCACAAAGCCATGATGTGAACGCTGCAGGCTTCCAACGTAGCAAAGAGTGCTCATTCCCTCTGTCTCATCCATTTACCCCTTTATGCTCCTTCTCCTGCACTTCCTACATCTCCCATTCCTTAGAACAGGGAGATTTGTCTTCTCTTTGTAAAAAGGGGTCTTCCTTCAGCTTGTAGAACCCGGTGGCTTTCGAACGTATGGTAGCTCTTTCAAGTTTAGAAAGAGACCATACTTCCAGAAAGAGAAATATGGATGCGAGGGAATCCTCTCAGAGTGTTCGTGGCCATTTACGGGTTTTCGAAGAGCTTGTATTACTAGTTTCCATCCGTCCATCCGTCTGATTTCGTAAATCATGAGTTCCGCCCGACCTGCTGCTGTCGGCAATTAATCCTCTTTGAAAGCGGTACATCAAATCGCAAGGTTGATGCAGCTGAGCGCTGGGGCCATTTGATTGCGCGACATTAGAGACATGAAGGAGCTCATACTACCCAGACGGATTCATTGGATCAGCTCAGTAAGTCAAACAGCCTTTTAAGACTCTCCGCTACATCGTTGACGGTATGTGTTAGAGGATCCTTGGTTGAATCAATCGGGCTAATAAAGGTCATAGAATGGGGCTTGCTCTAGCCTACGGGCAGGATCTCCAGACGGCAGTGGAAGTCGATAGTCTTACCAGGAATTCGTCAACAGCAGACATGATGCATGCACACCTTGATCTAATTACCGTGTGGTCTCGGACTTGGAGAAGCCTGCGCGTTGCTGCGTTGAGCTCTAAGCCCGCTCTGGCATCTCAGGGCAGCCTCCCACAGCCACTACTACTTCAGGACCTAGCCCACTCGAGGACTACATGGAAGAGACCGGTACTCCTTTCGGGATACGATACAGCACCTGTATCGCCTTGGCAGCTCTTGGTCTTCTAGTCCTTGTGCGCCTTAAGCTCACCCCCGCCCCTGCAGACTGCTGAGGACATCGCGGCCAGCTTGCGCACAGACAAAGCCCTCAGCATAGCACCACCCTCACGTCATCTCCGCCTTCCCACCATAATAGCTGCCTTTGCCGCTAGACCTTTCCGGTGCTAGCCCAGCTGTCTTGGCAATCGTCGTTGACGCACATCATATAAACAACCTCTCAATTTCAACCTCACCTTGTTCTCCACCACTTTAACACCCACCTCAACTTTTGGCTTCTTTCAACTGCCTCCACTTCTACTCACTTTGTCTCACAACCAACTCTCAACGACATCATGTCTGCGCAAGGTGACAACGATAACGCAGCTGCTGCTGCTCAGGCTGCCGAGCGAGCTGAAGCGCTTGCTAAAGCGCACGAGAAAGGCTGGAACGAGCCTGTTCCGTTCGACTACAAAGAATCACAAGAAGCCGGCGCAGCTAATCGTGACCAGGCAACTGGCAACGGTGAAGCTGCTGCTTTGCCTGAACCTGCCTGGCTCTCGGACGCTGCTGTCTATGAGTGGGACGATTCCTACGGTGATGTCGGACCGGTCAATCCTGCCCTCGAGAAGGAACTGTTCAATGACGAACACATCATGCGTGCTGGTCATTCCATCCATGCCTACACTTATGACGTTACAATCGAGGGTCCTTCTCGTATTCACCCTGTTCGCGAGGTCAGTTCAACACCCTTTAGGTGGGATAAATGATGACTGACTCGCATCACAGTTTGACGAGGCTGGCCTGCACCCGGTCATGCTCGAGAACATCCGTTTGTGCAGATATATTGCACCAACCCCGATCCAGTCGTACACCATTCCAACGGTGCTACTTGGTTACGATGTTGTCGGGATTGCACAGACTGGTATGACTGCTTACCCTATGCCACTCGATAATCTACTGATCTCGCTTCCATAGGCTCTGGCAAGACTGCCGCCTACTTGATTCCAGCGCTGTCCCGCCTTATGGGCAAGGCCAAACTTCTTGCCGGCCCACGTTCCTATCCCGGTGGTGCCAAGGTTCGGGCTGAGCCTTTGATTCTTGTTGTCTGCCCCACTCGTGAGTTGGCGTGCCAGATCTTCGACGAAGCCCGTCGGCTGTGCTACCGTACTATGCTTCGACCATGTGTTGTCTATGGTGGTGCGCCGATGAGGCATCAGCGTGAACAGTTAGAAATGGGATGTGATGTCCTCATCGCTACGCCTGGTCGTCTCTGTGATTTCATGCGCAACATGAATCTCCTCTCATTGAATCGGCTCAAGTAAGTTCCTCAACTCCATCGGTCATCCATAACAACAGCTGACATATGTTCTAGGTTTACCATCATTGATGAGGCTGACGAAATGCTCAGCGGTGATTGGGAAGAATCGATGGAAACGATTATGGGCGGTGGAGGTAGGTACACACTCTTCGGCTCTTCTCACAGATCTTACTGACAATGTTTGCAGACACTAATTTTGATGATGATCACATCTACATGATGTTTTCGGCAACCTTTCCAGCGGCCGCCCGAACCTTGTCGAAAGAGTACATGGCGAAAGATCATATTCGCGTCCGCGTGGGTCGCGTTGGCAGCACACACTCAAACATCAAGCAGAATGTGGTCTGGGTCAACCCCGACATGAAGAATGATGCCTTGTACGATCTTATCTTCTCTGGCAGGCCTTGCCGTATTCTCATCTTCGTCAACTCGAAGGCTGCCGCTGACAAGCTCGATGACTTCCTGTACAACAAGGGCTTGCCAACTACCTCAATCCATTCCGACCGCACCCAGCGTGAGCGTGAGGATGCTTTGTAAGTCCCAGATGTCTACCAACTTCTACCATCATATCAAACTAACCCATTGTAGGCGTGCGTTCAGACAAGGCCGAGCTCCTATCTTGGTCGCCACTGGTGTTACAGCTCGTGGTCTGGATATTAGCAACGTTATGCATGTTATTAACTACGACCTGCCTAGCGCTTCACACGGCGGTATTGATGAATATGTTCACCGCATCGGCCGTACTGCTCGTATTGGTAACGAAGGCGTCGCTACCTCCTTCTACAACGACCGCGCCGAGGACATCGCCGATGACCTTGTGAAGATCCTTGTTGAAAACAAGCAAGAGGTTCCCGACTTCTTGCAGGATCGTATCCCCGAATCGGTTGTCTGGGATGACGACTCCGAGAACGAGGATGCTAGCGCGGCTGCCTTCGGTGTCACGGGTGCTGCAGAAGAACTTGCCGGTCTCTCTTGGGGAGCTGATGCTGGTGGCGCTGCTGCCGACACTGCTGTCCAAGCCGACTCTGGCTTCCAGGCTGACTCCGGTTTCCAGGCTGATGCCGGTGCTGCTTGGTAATTGCCTTCCAACTGTGGGTCCGTCATCTCAACCCTGTTTGAGATGTCCATCTACCATCTTGGCATGTCCTTGCCTTTAAGGTCGACGAGGCGCGTCCTCACCTTCTCTGCATTTGTTTTCTCACGAACTTATGGTCATGAATAATGACATGGCTCGATACCCCTCACAAGGTTCTGCCCTAATTTCACTTTCTTGGCAGCGGCTTCTGAGGTGTTATGCTTCGGTGACTCCTTCTCGCATTCCAGCCCTGCTGGAGTTGGCGACGGCGGTCACTGCGACATGGTATCCATACGATTTGTTTTGCTTTTTCAGGAAATTCAGAAAAACTGAGATGGTTCATGGCTGGGTGATGCTTCTAAGGCTTTCTCATCTGGCTTTGACTTCGACATGGGCATGTAGTTTAGCACGATCACGAAGTATATAAAACCAAAAAAAGCAACATCACTGTCCTGTATAATATCTACTACACTTTGAACTTGACTAGTATGTGTGTACTCACTCCCTCGCGAATGAAGGAACTATCCTCCCAACCCCAGAATAGATGCGCCGGGAGCTATCGTGAGTCTTTCGCATCATGTTGCGATCTCATTCATCGCCATCATCTCATTCCACATGCAACATTATTAAATTTCCCAACCCATAAGATCCAACTCATAAGATCCAACTAATACATTTAAATCAGAAGAAGCCAGAAAATTTGTTGATCAAGTGTGTTTTCATTATGATATCGGCCTCGTTTTTCATATCACACATACATTAAGCGTACACATCTCTTCTTTGATCTCCCATATGTGCCACATTCCACCCTTAGGAAAAGGGAAACGCCATCGCTCTATATGCGGCATTGCCATAAAATCATAAACCCGTTTCCCGTTTCCAGTCATGAAAAAAACAACGCCCTACACCCTACGCTCTACGCTTTTGCACAAATACGTCATAAGAAAACATAATAGCGAGAAGATGAGAACCAGGCAGTCGGTCCTCACACGCTCCCGGCAAAACTCCTCCTCCTCTGCTCCTCCCAGATAACTAACTCTCTCCCACTTCTCTCGCCACCTCTCCTCACGCGATCGATTCCTAAATGCTCCAACCCATCTCTTCCAACATGAATCCCGAATCCATATTTGATAGCGCCAGGATTCAAAACGCTCATTCTTTTCTCCTCATTACTCTCCACCACTCTCCCTTTCCCCTTGCCGTAGCCATTACCCTTCTCACTAACCGCGGCCGTATTACCCGCCTCGTCGCGCAGATTATCCTTGGAAGACGGCTTGATGATATTCGTGAGCGAGCGCGTCCAAGGACGTTCCACATACGCCGTCCCCATCAACCGCGCCACGAGTTCGGGTTTCGTTTGCGGGCGGCTAAAGGCGCGGTCGGCGAGGATTTGGGATTGGTAGACCCAGCTGATAATTTCGGCTAGGCTGCCTGCGCGGTGGGGAAGCGCTGCTCTGCGGCGATTGGGGAGAAGGACAAGGAGGGAGAGTGCGTAGAGTGCGAGGAAGAAGCAGAGGGCGTAGTAGCCTGGGAGGTTGGCTGAGACTCGCACTTGGGTGCTGTTGGGGTAGAATTGCGTCCAGAAGCAGCCGCCGGCTAGGATAGGGAGCGTGATCGAGAAGAGGGACATGAGGGATAGGTAGGCGAGTTGGTAGTGGCGGGATCCTAGAGCGGATAAGGTGATGGAGAGTGGGAGTCGGCAGGGATAGTCTGCGAGGAGCGAGCTTTCGGCGGTTGCACCTCCGGCGGTAGAGAGGGAGATGTAAGGTTGGAGCGTGCGGAAGCTGTAGTCGAATGATAGAAGTGCGAGGAAGAGGACGGTTCCAATGAAAGCAGGGACGAAAGAATAGAGGAAGTTAGAAGCTGAGAAGCCAGCTGAATTGGCACGAGCGGGTATTTGGGGGAGGAAGCCATCTTTAACTGCGCTGTTGATGAAGCTTACGATGAGGAAAGCAAGGAGAAGAACGAAGGCTATAACGATCCATGCGATCACGTACGTATCTTTCAGATACCATGGCAGATATTTGAGACGGACGGACGGGCTGCGGATATCCATGCGAATGGAGAAATCGCCAGGACGTTGATTGCCTGAATGGCTCATTGGTCCAGGATACTCTTGCTCGGGGCCTTTCTCGCGGATCCTGCCTTGTTCAATGGAATACCTCCTCGTGGCACCTCCTTCCTCACCGATGCCGTAGAAGATATCGTTCGGGCGGCGGGAGGTGTGCCAGTAGCCAAGCCGATCGGTGCGATTGAACAGTCGTTGCTGAAAGTCGACCTTTTCAAATGTTTCCGAACCACTGTAATCGTTCATGATGTTCGATCGTTCAAGAAGCGCAATAATGTCAGCCAGAGACCTTGGATCCCACTTCAACCCTGTTTGTTTTCGGAAAAGAAATCCAGCGAGGGTAATTATAGCCAGTATTAGTAGTATGTAAAGAACAATCACAGTCCAGATGATGCCCTGGACTGCAATCCACCTCCAGACGCCCATGTCTGTGGAGTAGCGAACGTTGAAAGAAGATGCAAGAAGTGGTATCGTCCACAAAAATAGCCAGAATATTATATAGCATGTTCCAATAAGAGGCTGGCCAGCCCGGAAATGCTCGAATTTCGGAAGGATGAATTGCGTGGGATACAGTTCGAGGAAGACGGCTCCAGTTCGTCTATGTGATGATTCGGACGCCAGGGAAATGAAGGGTATTATTCGCAGAAGCGCTGTCTGGATTTGGAAGAGCCATAACAGAAGGATGATGCCGAGCATCTGTGGTAAGTATTCGAATACGAAGTATCGACTGTCGCCAAAGGATATGTAGTTCCAAAGACCCTGATGTTGTTTTGAATATACAGCAGAGGCGATGAGCGCCGCGAGCATAAGCAGGCAGAGAAAGGTGAAGATACCCAGCCAAAGAGGCCGAAGTATGCCGGGTATGAAGTCGAGTGGAGGGTGTTGTAGTGAATCTTGTGCGGGTCGGAAGGGAATGAAGGTTTCTGGTCGAACTGCTGGATCCGCACTTTGCGGTAGGTCGCGCCTAGGTGGTCGTGGAGGAGGTGGTCGGGCAAGTCTCCGCTCCTTTTCTTGTTCTTGCTCCATGTATCCAAGCCCATCATCTGACACTATCCTCTCGACAGGATAATCTTCATGGGGGGCGATTTCGGGGTATTGTCTCGATCCTCGCACCTCCTCATCTCGAGTGAGCTGGTCAATAGCGAACCGTATGTAAGGAGTCTCATCCATGCCGGGCGTTGTAGAGAGTAATTCGGAGTCCATGTGAGCTCTTTGCTGCGAGAATTTGCTATCTCGCTGCTCGATAATGTCCTCCTCTGGTATTGGTGTACGAGTGACGTTGGAAGCCTGCGATGTAGACTGGGGGTACTGTCTTGTTTTCCCAACGCCTTTCAAAGAGGAATGTGCAGGTTCTGACTGCAGTTGTTCATGACTCTGTTCGGGGGTCCTGCGACGAGACGGTGGTGTAGAGTAGCGGTTGACTGTAAGCTTCGATCGATCATCGCTTGTGCTCGAGGCTTTTTCGGAGAGGGAGTAATAGTCCTCTGAAGCAGTAATGCTCTGCTTGGACTCTGAATGCTGTAGCTGCGGGCGACTGACTGTGACGGGGCATAGATCAGTACATGTTAACCAAGGAACGATGACGGGCACGTACCGTTAGTATGCTTCAATTGAAAAGGCTCCTCAACGTTCATGTCGCAAAACAACGAGTGGTAAAACGAGTGGACTTTTGTTAAGCAATAGCATGATGAGCATATAGGGCGGCAGCTATGTCAGTTTTATTGTAAGGTGGTTGGTGGTCGGGGTCAAGCCCAATTATATGGAGGGCTGGCAGCGGATAGAAAGTCGTGGCTGGAAACCTGCCACAGGGGTCATTTCCACACACAAGGCTCGACTCATGAGACAATTGCACCGGAAACTGAAGCGAGAGAACGCAAGAG
Organism: Hysterium pulicare CBS 123377; assembly: GCA_000467715.1. Lineage (NCBI taxonomy): Eukaryota > Fungi > Ascomycota > Dothideomycetes > Hysteriales > Hysteriaceae > Hysterium > Hysterium pulicare. The sequence continues at coordinate 124,130 of AJFK01000199.1, read as the reverse complement.
AGCAGAAGAAGAGACGCAATTAGTTATTTAGCCAGATTGAATGCTCTACTGGGTTGCGCGTCGCCGTACTCTCCTCGCTGCCGTGCCAGGTGCGGTGCAAGAGCTGCGATGGTGACGCTTGCGAGCACAGACCTCCGCCAGCCAGGAAACGCCGACCTGCCGATCACCTCAACACCAAACTTCTATCACGACAATCTTGTCACGCCCTTTGAAACACTGCCGACGTTCTTCGTTAATTCATCTCCACTATAAACCAATATCTTATCATCGATATGAATTACTCTCCCTCAAGGTTCTCTTCCGCATTTGCAGCTGTCCCGAGGACAGTTGGATCGCCTCCGGATGATGTTGGTTGCAAATTGATTGCAATATCCAATCCCCGGATTAAATGAAGGATAGAGGCAACGATCTACTTTTGGCCCATCCAGAACCCCGGGTGGCCATTCGTAATCCGTTGGTTGCTCGAATTTTCCACCGGCATCGCTAGTTGCCTTCCTCTATGTATCTTCCCCAGATTCGACCTTCTCCGATCCTCAACCCGGTATTCTACATATAGCCGCATCCAGAAGCAGACTTGTGAAACACATGCACACGCGTCTCATCGGCCAGAACCTATTCGAGAGTCTCTGTAAAATGTATCTCTATGCGTATATTGGACCTACATGCAGATGTTGCTTACATAGTCCAAGAATCTTCCCCTCACCTGATCATCTACTTACTGCTCAATCATGCACTCGTTGAGGGATCTTTTCTAACAGGCTGATTTCGCTTCAGGCTGCCGATAACCTGCACTCACATTCTTCCATCAACGCGGAGAAAAGCTTGTCTGCAAGCCAAGTCATGTCCGCCTTCGCTTATTGCTTAAGTACCGTATCCATAGTTCGGCAAGTACGATGTCCTACATTTCTTGCTCTACAAGGTTGGTTCGCCAACACCTCAGAATCTCGGGAATGGCGTGGCCTCTAACACGTGTACCGAATTTGCCAAGCTGCCTGGTGGACAATTATACACCAATAGAATCACTGCGAATGGTGAGTATAGTATCTTTAACTTAGTAGAAATGCCTGCTCCATATTTCCGAAGAGCTCTATGTACAGTACATCTTCAACTTCACTTCGCTTCGCATCCGATCAGCTTTGCATCATCACTCAATCTGGGATCCCTCCGGCTCCTTGTCTGAGCCTTCCGGACCGTCGCTTTCATTTTCAGAGCCATCGATAATTTTCTTCTCCCTGATCCTACCGTAGAGTCCACGCTCAAACGGATCCAAAGCGCTTTTGTCCTTCTCCGCGTTTTCCGACGCTGAAAGCAACGTCTTGGCCATTCGTGAACATATTTTGGCTCTTCTGGCTACGTTCTGATATCCCTTCTCTTTCTTCAGCGACGACCATGATTCTGTTAGCTCTATGGGCACTTGATCGTCCATGTCCTTCGTAGGAAACACTTGTCCGAGAGTATCCCTGGTCTTTTCGGCTATCTTGAACAGCTTTTGCTCTATGTCTCTTAAATCCTTGTTCAAGTCTTTCACAGAGGCAAGAAGAGTAGGAACTCGAACTTCAAAGTCCAATTTGGATGTTTTTGCCTTCGCCGCCTCTTTGGTAGGTAGAGCACCTGTCTGGTTCCATTAACTTTCCTTTGGCAGATTTGGTGTTCTCCCTTGCTGTCTTGGCAGACTTCGTAGGTTTTGCTGGCCCGGACAAGTTACCCTTCGGCGGGGCATCTGCGGACATGCTGAATATTGAGCAAGAATTGAAACCAGGTGTGGGAAGTTCCTTGAAGTGAGCTAGATGCTTGATATATCCGGATAGCGGTCAATGGGATCTTCCAGCACATGCACGAGGGACTATAAACTCGTTTGGTCCATGCTCTGTCACCGACATATGGTCTCACCAAATCTCCAAAGTCATCGAAAACACCAAGCCGAAAGCTTGCACAAAAATCACGACCTAATGAACATCAGATTCTGGTCAACCCACTAACTTCTACGTGATTGCTCTTTCCAATCACCTGATGGTGAACATTTGCTGGCAAAGTGTTTCTATACTTACTGCTAGCGGATATAAATACAAGCTTTCTTATATAAAAGCTTCCATCATCCGCGGTCCTCACCAACACCTTATCATCAAAATGGCCGCTCAAACACCTCTTGCTAGGTACGACGCCCGTCTCGCAAAAACAAATCAGCTCGAAGAAAAGCTAGCTCAATAGCTCTACCAGACAATGCTTTCCGTAAAGGGCTTCAAGGCCAGCATTCTTCCTCTATCAACTCTCCAACAGGATTTGCGTCATATATGTCATGGCCCGCCGAAACTCAAGAGAATCGAACGTAGCCTAACTGTCGTTAATGGGTTGATGGACTTGTGGCACAATAATGACATTGATGGCTTATTGATGGGCATGCAGGCTTGGGTGGATGGTGGACCGGCTTATCATGGCGAGATGAAATACTATGATGAGCAAGTGTATGGAGAGACGTACTTCAAGAAAGCCGAAGAAACACGTCGCTTGAAGAAAGACGAAGTTTAGGTTGAGGCGGATAAGTATGCAATGGGCAAATGGTGTGGAGGAGAAGATCCTTCGAAAGCCATCAGAGAGCGGGTTTTGCAATGTTTCATCCGATTAAGAATAGTACGCGCACATTCATAATCAGATAAGTAAGAATTGCGAAAGTATTGGTAGGCGTCAAGGTTTATAACTCTTTGAAGACCTCCTCTTTTACTAATACCATAACCTGGCTGCAAAGTACGATCTCATTTATGTTATGACCCTCAAACTTCGTGAATTATTTCTGGTTTCGCTATGGCTGGTTGTGCTCCCTTTTTCGGTGCTTTCTCGGTGCTGCGCCAAATCTCAGTGTACCTTCCCATGTTGTGTCTCCATGACTTTAAGCCCACAAAGGTTCCGCCTTGCATGTAAATGCATCTGTTTTCGTTGTCGTTCCCTTCAGTGTGACATCTCTTTCACGATGCGGACCACAATGCCTTTCGTTTCGTTCTGAAACTGCTTTCAAAGCTCAGTTTGGATCTCTGGCGATAGAGTGATTCGAATCTCATCAATGCTGCAGATCGAAGGGCTGTCGAAGGACTGATATATTCTTAATTGTCTTGTTCATTCTGAATGGCCCCGTCGAGACGGTACTGTTCTACCAATAAACCACTTTCGGCATGCTGCTGATCTTAGTTCCGGCTCCGCCTCGCTCACACATCTGGGACATTCTGTAGACTGCAGGCTGCAAAAGGCTGAAAATAGTATGATCAAGCCAATTGAGTGTAGCAACAATGCCTCGAGAGGCTCTTCCAATAAATGGTCCACTAGCTACCTCCTCAACGTGCAGTGTTCATTCCACATTACGGACTCCGATTTCTCCTCTTTGTGAAAAGGTTATTATGAAGAACTTGAATACTATTCTTGCGATCTTCCAATTGGTATTCTTCCATATTGGTCACTGCTACATCGCACGTAAGTGATGAGGGATGGTTGTTTTACCAACTGACCAAGTAGTGACAACCTTCAGATCGACTTAGCAACGACTCAGCAACGACTCCGTCTTACCAACCCAGACGATAGTCACTCCGAATGGGTCATGTCATAACAACTGCACCTTCGCCTACCCAAGTGGAATTCTAGATAAATGGGTGACACTCATTCCAACGGCAACTATCACAGCAGCAACGGTCCAGGTTATCATCAACAATCGAACAAATAGCACAACGACTACCACCTTGTTTAATGACTTGCCCTCCGGATATACCCTCCCGCCTACTAATGAAGCAGGCACCCGGACTGTGATGACAACCAACCCATATATTCCTAATTCAACAATAAGCCTGTGAGATAGCTTCAACTCGGTCCACCTCCTTCTACTTCACTGATGACGCATAGTGCGTACCCAACAGGCTGGGCTGATTATAGCGACTACATTGCCTGGGAAGGAAAACTCTCCACAGAGGGCGTTTGCTCTTCCGGTGGTGTGCTCACCCTGCCTAGCCACCCTGCATATCCCCAACCCACATTTCCAACCGACGCATATGATCCCAAAGGTCTCTCCCACTCGGCCATTTTGGATTTCTTCGTGCTCGATTGGAGATTTCTTGACGATAACTTTCCAAACCAGGGTGTCTTGTTAAATTGCGATAGCTATGCCAATGGACCACTGGTAGCCTTGGCTGGCGTACACTTTCTCACGATGTCAGCAACGAAATATGTATCTGATTCATCAACATCCAAGGCTCTTCCGGATCGGAAAGCGTCATCTACAGCTGCTGATCCTCAATCAAGAGCTCTAATCCTCCCGACACGCACTTCTGTTCTGCAACGTACTTTAGCTCCACCGACTTCACCATCTGGTACACCGGTCCAATACCTCGATATTATTTATAGTCAACTGGTCAGTTCGATCCTATCCGCCCAAACCGTAGCGCCTGAGATGTTATCACATTTCGATATAGACATGTCAAAGGCGGTGCTTTCTCACTCGCAGGTACTCTTACCTGCTACTCAGACTGGCGGCTCTGCTCTTCCACCTCCTGTATCCATATTCTCTCGTCTTCCGAATTTACCACCCGCTTCTTCCTCTCCCTTTTCTCTACCAGTTCCAGGGCAAACACAGGTTGCCCCTTTGCCATCCATAACAGGTATCCTTCCGCCCGCTCTAGCTACTCCACCTTCAGTTGCTCTAAGCTTTGGGACTCATGCGACTGAGCAAGAACAATTGACACTGCAGAACACACTTGACATCGCACCAACACCAAACACCGCTTTTGATGTCGTAATTGGATCACAGACCCTTGCACCTGGTTCTATTATTACAGTCGGCGGCTCAACACGCACACTTCTAGACGGCCAAATAATAGTGGCAGGAGGCACAATAGTTTCTCTCGCTCCTTCTGCGACCCAGATCGAAGTCAATGGACTTAACATCCCGCTCCCTGCTTCTCCAGCTCGACTTACGATTCCAGTCGTCATCACAATCAGCGGATCAACATTCACCGCAGATTCTGCAACACAGATCGTTATTGGAGGACAGACGTTAGCACCAGGATCCATAATCACAGTCAGCGGTACAACAAGCACGCTTCCAAACGGTCAAACAACCGTGATTGGAGGCACAACAATTTCTCTCGCTCCGTCTGCTACACAAGTTATAGTCGATGGCCTCACGATCCCGCTCCCTTCTTCGCCTCAACATACGGATTCAGCAGTCGAAAGGAGTGGTGAGTCAACGTTCACTGCAGATTCTACAACGCGAATTGGTGTTGGGGGACAGACGTTAGCATCTGGATTAGTGAGTATGGCGAATACCACGGCAAGGGGTAGTGCACAATTACAATCTAATGGCGCCGTGGTGAAAAGTGGGGAGGGAGGGATGTGGGCTCTGAGCTGGACTTTAGGAGTTCTTTTTTTGAGGCAGGGGTGATACAGTTGAAGTTTGCTTCAATGTTTCATTACCAATCTCGAAGTTTGAATGAATATTCTCGACTTTCTCTCTCTAAACGAAGGGTAGAATGACATGCGACGCTGTATCACCCCCTACATGCACTCTATGCGTTCCCTTCGAACGCCACTGCGGAAATGGGTCCGCCTCAGCAAACTCCCCCCGCAAAGTAGGACTGTTGCCATGCACCTCCACGCGTAGGCTCTCCCCTGCCTCGTACTCCACCCCCATCGCCCAAATACCAATCTCTAGCTTCACCACTTCCCCTGGAGTTATGTACTCGTCTTTATCATGGGGGTGAAAGGGGTAATTCTCATGCATTGACCGTGAGACATCGATAGCGCGGCGTGATGCGCGCAGAATACCGAGTGAGCCGCCATGGAACATCAGATTGTTTACGTAGCGCTTGGGGATTTCGTCGATCTTATCTGGGAATGCGCCTTGAGAAGCTATCGAGGACCAAGGGATATTGAGGTTCAGTAGTCGTTTGCCGTTTCGATCGAGCTTTCGGATGATGACATAGACATCCATATCGTTCGAGTCTGGCGTAGACATGTAAAGGACGGCTTTCGGGAGACCAACTAGATGAGTGGGGGTTGAGAAGGTGTGTGTGAACGCTGCGCAGTCGAGATACTTTTCCGAGTTGTATGAGATGATTCCGGTCTCTGGGGGGCTTGAAAACTCCAATTTGCTATCAGACGAGAGAAACAACTTTTTGTATTCGGTGCGTGGGATGGGGAAATCGTCCTCTACAATGTCATACACCGGGTCACTCGAGAATTTCAGCCGAGTTATTCGGACACGCGGGATTTTGGGGAAGTCGTTGTCGACGCCGTTCAAGTACCGATCGAAGAAGTTTGCCAGCTCTTCTACAGACTCTTTACAATTCCAGAGATCGTACCACTCCTGCCAAGGGCATATGCGCAGCCATTTGTGAGGTGTATCAACCTGGAGCCATCCTCGAAGCGAGCCCATCGTGTGCACGAAACTGGTGTATGACATGGAAATGAACGTCAGGATCTGGATCTTGTCGATGGGCGCTCGTTTGTCTTCCCAGTACGGCGCGTCCGCTTTCTGTTTTCTTTCATACATAGCCTTGAAGTTCTCAATGGCCATCTGGCCCTGAATGTTGGTTTTGATGATGAAATCGAAGAGACCGGCATCGAAAACACCGCCGCGGACGAACTGTTCTCTGTACAGGTCCCCGCATGCCTCCCACGGCGCGATAGCCTTCAGCGACGGTGGCTTTAGGCCAGCGATGAACCACTGAACTATGGCCAAGTGAGAGTTGCCGGCCAAGCCTATGGATCCGTTGCACCACTGCATCCGCGCCAAAGCTTCAATGACATCGTAGCCGTCCTCGGCCTCTTGACTCCCCATGATCGCAATGGTCCCCTCTGAGTCTCCACATCCCCTGGAGTCCACATTCACGACCGCGAAGCCTCGCGAGCAGAATTCAGCCGGGTCTGGCCCCTCGAATTTCTCCAAGCCGCTGAGAACGCCGTTTGGAATGCCTAATCCCCAGGGCAAGTTTTTCAGTATCGTCAAGCCGTTGAACTTTTTCCCATATGGACTCCAGGCAACTATGGCACTCACGGGCTTGATCGAGTTCGCCGGTCGATAAATATCACAATAGACTGTACAACCGTCACGGACTGTGATGGCAACATCGTGGGAGACGTGGATATCACAGGGCAGCGGGCGAGAGTTGTACCCGTTCCAGCCTGTTGGCAGAACCTCTTCCCGGGGGTTGAAACCTTGATAGTTGTTGCGTCCTACCTTAGGTTTATCTATTGGCTGTAAAGCGACCTGGACCGGAGGAGGCATTTTGGGTCGTAGGCTTTAAAGAAGAGGAGGATTCAATTCAAGGGAGCGTTGATTCACATTGATACTTTCTCTGCATAAGTGAAAGGAACCCACCAACATATTACTCGTGAGTTTGCGGAGATTTGCGACATGCTGCATCGAACTGGCGCATGATGTTGGAAAGGGGCCGAGCTACCGAAGATGTTGGGCCCGGAGAACGTCAGCTGCGGACTGCATAAATCTGGGGCAGCGGCCGAGCTCGGGCGAGTTGAGCGCCACGAGAACAGGAAATGCATCTTTGTGAATTCTATCTAACTTTGCTCACAATGTGGGGATCTTGTAACGGGCGAGCTCTACCGCCCCCGTATCTTGCATCTGCCCAGATTCTGGGGTTCAATTCTATAAATCTCCAGCTTCTTTGTGTACTAATCTTCAACATCACAACCCAGCCCCTTCATTACAAAAGTAACACTACATTATCACAAGGTCGACCTCTTCGTCAGAATGGCACCGTCCAGAGTTGCAACCCCACCTCTGGTCACGGCTCTTCTCAAATCACAGGTAGCAGCAGACCTCTCGGCCGTCAAGTATGGCGACTGGAGGGATGACTTCTATCGTGACGGATACGTCGTGATCAAAAACGCAATTCCAAAAGATCGTGCAGAGAGTTACCAAAACGACGCCCTCGCATGGCTTGAAGGTTTCAACCTTGGATTCGACCGTAACGACAAGTCAACATGGAAGAAAGAGAACCTGCCACAGAGCTGGAAAGGCGGCATGTATCTGCATTTCAAAGCCGCGCACGAGAAATACGTTTGGGATGTTCGATGGTAAAATCAGCTCCCTGATCACTTTATACATGTGCGTTACACTAATTCGTCTCTCACAGCGAGCCCGGTGTCACCGAACCCTTCGCTAAACTCTGGGCCACCGACGAACTCATCGTGTCTTTTGATACCGTCAACATTACACTCCCGCAATCTATTGTAGGCAGCTACGACTCCAAGCCTTGGCCGCACTGCGATCAAGACCCCGTCAAGAAGGACCTCTGTTGCGTTCAAGGTATCGTCCAGCTCTCGAACGCCGGCCCTGACGACGGTGGTCTCATCGTCATGAAGCATTCTGCACCTCTTTTCCGTACGTTCTTCGAGGAGAACCCCGTTTCCGGCCCCACACCCTGGCGCACAGCCAAACACAAAGATTTCCATCCCTTCACACCTGAGAATTTGGAGTGGTACAAGTCGAAAGGCTGCGAATTAGTAAAAGTCTGCGCCGAGCCAGGCGATCTGATCTTGTGGGATTCGAGACAGATGCATTGGGCTCAATTTGGAGACTCCGATCTCATTCGTACCATTGTGTATGCGACATACACCCCGGCAGCGTGGATGACGCCGGAGGATCGTTTGCTGAAGAAGGAGATGTTTGACAACCGGTATACAACGACACATTGGCCGCATTGTAATCTGTATACTCATGGAAAGGCTACTATTAAGGTTGATGGCAAGGAAGTGACTGATCCTTTGGAGAGGGATGAGCCGGTTACGAAGTTGGTTGAGTCGGACAAGCTGTTGAAATTAGCGGGCGTGCTTCCATATTAACGATAGCATTCACTCACCGAGGCTTACCATGTATCGTTTGCTACTTCTACAATTTTCCATTCGCACGTCTGTCATATTGACTTCTCTTCAATCATGTAGTTAGTAGCGCGAGCTTCCAATATGATAACCGAGCATTCTTCAGCCAGTTTGGACGCAAGACCAACTCTCTCCGGTGAGCTTCGCCTATTTAGGTAGCCCAATACCGGGCTATTGACAACCCAAGACTGAACACTAGAATGGCTCCTGCCAGTTGAAACTATCAGGGATAATCTGAGTGGACCAGTCATGGGTGATTCCAGTTAGGTTTGGGAGAAGATCAAATGTAATCCCATTAAAGTCCATTGCAGACTCCATGTCCATGCTCATTGGCGTTCCCAGCGTGATTGCTCCCAAATCAAGTGACTGCGGTACTTGCTGCGAGAAACTGTTCTGTACATTTGAACCGCTCCGGAAAAAATCACTGATAGAACCGGGAGCTTGATCGTCCAAATGGCCGCTCGAGGATGCCACGAAAGCCATAATGCTGAACAAAGTCTGTCTCCCAATGCTTTGGCTTGTATCCCATTCATGAAAAAGCTGAAGGAGCCGCCTCAGGACCTCCGATCCATAGTGGGCATCTTTATGCTTTGTCTGTAAAACTTGAAGAGTAAAATGAATTTCAAGGAGCTGCTCCTCAATCTCAGAAGAGGTTTTGGTACTGTGAAAGCATATGAGCTCCAGCGTAAGGTAGATGCCGGCCGAGAGGATGCAGTGTTGCGGGCCCCAGAACTTATCAAAGTATTCTGGAATCTCCTTTTTCGATTCTCGCACAATAGTGAGGGCAGCTCGTCGACCGCATGCTTGCAGATCTAATCGGTCATCTCCAGTCTCAAGGATCTCAGGCAGAGCAACAAGGCAAACGTTGACGCGACAAATTGCTAGATTAAGAACAGCCAATCTCCGCTGTACTTTGACCCAAGAGAGCTGTTTGTCCTCTTGCATTGAAGTTTCACTGTCTGATATGAAGAGGTGAGAAGTCAAGCTCAACGAGTCCAGAGCTTGCAACGTATTGCGGATGTTGGACATAGATACTCTGCTACTCCGGTTCCTGTAAGGCCGAACGATGGATGCAATCTTAGCTGCAAAGAGATGATAAGCAAGGGGACTTATGGACGAAGTTCCCTGAGCGGTATCAGGTGGCGAGTCGAGTATGATGATATCTCTATGACTATTGTCTTCCTCGACAGATAGAATACTGTTGAACGATCCCGGCGCCACCAAACATGGGCGGATGGGCATCATCATCCTAATGACTATGAGTATCCACGAAGATCAGCGATAACCAGGAGACATACCAATCACAAATGACTAATGTCCACCATAGTCTTCTGCCTAGTTCACGGAGGGTTCGGTCTTCCCAGAATGGGTTCTTGAGTAGTGTCTGTGGTGACGAACTTTCCCCGCCTAAGCGATCCATTTGTAGCACCTTCGCTGCATTGATTGCTACGCCCAGGAGGAGATACTCTCTTTCATTCTCTCCCAAGTTTCGATGTACCAATGATAAAACTGCGAGCGTTTGAACCGTGGACAACTTTGGCTTCCCCAGAAAGTCTGCGTAATTGAGTTCCTTGAAGACTGCTTCGTACCAGGCTCGAGATACGGCTCGAGGACTCTGGTGGTCGCCTCCGGCGGTCGTTGCAGGGCCACGATGACCCGACAAACCTTCGTGAAGGAAATGTATACTATTTGCATCGTCTGCATTCATGAAATAAATTCCTACCTAGGCGCTGTGAGCAGTAATACAGGGCAATGAGGGCTCTATCACTGACGGAAAGAACACTAAAGTACAAAGCCATCCAGCTGTAGTCGTCGAGAATGTGAAAATCTCTTGTCTGTAACGCATGCCAAAAGCGATCGTGTTGATTTAGGAAAGCCGGCGCGTTCAAGGCACAATGAATCCACCCTAGCGTGCTCAAGGAGAAGTGCACGACTCTTTCGCTTGAAGCTCGTATAGGCAAAATGGAATAGACATAGTCAGTCCGGGAGATGCCTGGATCCGGAGAAGTCTGGGGAAAGCCCTTGGGCGGAGAGTCTATGTAAAGCCCTTGGAAAGTGGACAGAATGTCATGGGGGGAAGGAGATGCATCAACAGCTGGACCTGGGGCGAAAGAAGCGAGGGGATCTGTCGGATCAAGTCTTTCTTCTTGTTGCAACAGAGCCTCGAGGTGCTGGATGCGAGCCCGGAGGCCCTTATTCTCATTTTCAAGCGTGTGAATCTGATCTATATCTCCACTGCCTGGCAATGAGCCAGCGTCTACATCTACAGCGCTAGGTCCGCAGTCGAATCAGCGAGTTTGCACAGCTAGCCGGGATAAAGACAGAAATAAGCATTGAGGGATCAAAAGCTGCTCCAGGATGACAATGAAGAGCGAAAGGCGTACATGGCGAACTTTCCATTGACCCGCACAACTTCACGGGCGCAGGAGAGCGATTCTCCTCTCTTTACGCAGGCGGTACAGGGGATGGTCTTGGAGCATTTGATTTTCCGGCGCGAGCATTCGATGCAGCTTCGTGGGACGCGCTGCGAGTCTCTGATGGCCTGCGACATTGTTTGTCCTCCAGCGGCAGGATGACAAAGGATCTGCTGCCGACTGAGGCGTAAATTGGCAGCCGCTGGGGGCCGGAGAACGGGGGGCTGAAGTGCTGCCGGGCACGGGGGCCGTGGGCGGCAAGCATCCTCCGCTTCTCCCCCACAATTCCGACTATTCGGGACCGCTCGCTGCTCAATAAGTGGGCACGGCCGAGCTCGGGCGAGATATAAAAGCCCCTTCGCCGTTCGTCCTGTATAGCCCTCTCTGGCTATGACCACAGCTGCTCTCTCTCCATCATGCACCCCGCCATGGCGTTTTAAGCGGCTGTGGGGAACATGTTGGGGTTCGGATGTCAGTTTTTTGGCCTAGTAGCCCCTTCAGGACCATCTCGTCCTGTGGGCAAACATAGTACAGGATGCCTCTTCGTGGACGAGCGCACAATCTATATCTTCAGGGGCTGATCCACTCTTGCTTTTCACATCCTCAACCTTTCAAACCTTCATCTACTCGTTCGTCATCGTCAACTAATACATCACTATCATCACCATGGACATCGATGCCAAAGAGCGTGGTTTGACCATACACAATGAGGTCCTCCATATAAAAGACAAGCTCCACGGAGTCGTTGGCACAGTCCATCTCCTTGCTCACGAGGAGGTAGTTCTTATTCCTACTCCAGCTCCAGACCCGAAAGGTATGCTGCTGCATGCAAGACCATCGTTCTCTATGCATCTACGCCTTGCTCACTCGTGCAGATCCTCTGAACCTACCACAATGGCGGAAATGGCTTGTTACCTTCACCCTCGGTCTATGTAAGCTCTATACTGATACGCGAAAAAATCCATAGCCTTGTCTAACGGCGTTTGTAGTTTCCATCACCAGTGTTCTCATAACCTCTGGCATGGGCCCCATCTATACCAATGTCTCCGCTAGCTACAACAATGATCCCCGTGCCAGCGACCTGATGACTTACCCAACCTTGTTTATGGGGATTGGAAATCTTATCTCAATGCCATTAGCCATGGCGATTGGGCGCCGTCCGGTATTTATAGCGTCGGCGTTGTTTCTTCTCGTCGGGTCCATATGGTGTGCTGCAAGCACGAGTCTTGGATCTCATATTGCAGGCAGAGACATCCTGTCTCTAGCGGCGGGGCAATCTGAAGCTTTGTGCCCTATGATTATCCAGGTATGCTGTCTTTGAATCATACATAGAGACGTGTTTCTTACATTATGTGCTGAAGGAAATCCACTTTTTGCATGAGAGAAGTTCAAGGCTCGCGTGGTTCTCTGCTATCCAGTCTATTGGGACGGCCGCACTTGGCATCTCATCCACCTACCTAGTCCAATCCATGGGATGGAAATGGTGGTATGGCGTTTTTGGCATCCTCAACGGCGTCATCCTAATCCTCTCCTTTCTCTTTGTACCGGAATCACGATACAACCGCCCAACTGACGCCTTCGAGGGCGCTGTTCATATTCACGACAACGAGGCCCACGAAGATCGCATCTTACAAGTCACGAACGAACACGGTGTCGTCATAGATCTGGAACGATACGGGCCGAGAACTCTGAAGCACGATCTTCAAATATACCACGGACCTGCAGACTGGAAGGCATTCACTACTACTTGGATCCACATGTTTCAGTGTATTTGCTTCCCCAACATTTTGTGGGTTGTCCTTATGAACAGTACTGTTCTGGGAATCTACGTCGTCATGGTCACAGAATTCGCACAAATCCTGATAGCACCGCCTTACGACTTCGCATTTACCACTCTTGGATTCGTACAAAGTGGCCAGATCGTGGTCGCTATGCTCCTGATTCCGCTTCTCGGCAATGGCGGAGACTGGCTCACAGTGCAGCTTGCAAAGAGGAAAAATGGTATTGCTGAACCAGAGAACCGGTTGATCCCATTCATCATTCCCGTAATCATCGTGATTGTATCCTCGGTACTGTTCGGAAAGGCAGGTTCCCACCCTGAGGACTGGTCATCTTGGACGATCATCATCACCTACACCGCGGAGTTCTTCGGATTTATTAGTGTCGTTCTCCTGGGGTTTACATACTCTCTCGATAGTTATCCCGAGCGCGCTGGTGCCATCTTAGTGCTAATCTGCGCTATTCGCGGCTTCATCTCGTTTGGCATCTCCTTCGGCGTGACGAAATTCGTTACCAGCCAGGGCTACTCGAGCGCTCTAAATATCTGCGCGATCATCTATGGGGTGGTAAGCTTCTTCGGCCTTCCGGTGTATTTCTTTGGCAAGAAGATCAGAAATACCACATCCAAGTGGGCTGTTGATAACAAAGATCTAAATCCATGAGTCTGGCTGTTTTCTGATGTCATACACTTTTCTTCGCAGAGATGCGAGGCAAGTTATAGCGTCGCACCGTAGTATAATTTAGCTGTGCACTTTAACGTTCCTCTGCCGCCCTACACTTTCATCTACATTGTTCTCCGCACATTTCACAGCACTACTTACATCCAATCTTATTCAGCGTCTTAAGGGCCACTAAGGCGCCGGACTCGGCAGTCCAAGCAGGGTCAACGGAAAGCTCAGTTGCCGCTGCTGATGCTGAAGCGCCACTCTCCATTATGCCACACGAAAGCTGCATTGTAACGCAATCTAAAGACAGCTTGTATTAGCTAGCTATATGTTTCGAACACGGGTGTCTACTCTTAAGCACTTGAGTTGGCCAATCAGTAAGAGAAGAAGAAGATACAATGCCCCCTAATACCCCTCCTTAAACAGCCCAACTTCCTAAGACAATCAACCAGTCGTGGAAACTGTCCAACCATAGGTAACATTACAGGCCACTATTAAGGACAATACTGGTACGCTGTATCAGGATACAGTGCAGGGACTACCTATTGCAGCTGATCCCGATGGCTCCAGTCAGGTGATTAAGATGGAGGGCCAAGTATTCAATGCTACCCCCATGCTCTATTCATCGGTCTATCAACGCTAACAGAATATCCAGCCACCGCCAGAATGCAAGGATGAACCAGGACGACGTGGGAGTAAAATGTGCGAAACCGCCATCTCGCGAGACGACCAAGTTTCAACTAGACAGCTCACTTTGGAAAGGTTCTTGCAAAGCCTGTCGGAGCTTGGCTTACTCTGTTAGGAGCCATGGAAAGAACGATCGCCTGCGTTCGTGAGCTTGGCTGCAGATTCGGATGGTTGGGGGAAAAGAACATTGGCCTTGAAGCTAGCAGACGTGATACCATGGAGCTTTTAGCAAAGGCAAATGGGAAGATTGATGAAAAAAGAAATGATTCTACAGAAGCCAAAGAAACCGTTCAGATAATCTAACATGATATTCAGGCTCTTAAGCGAGGAAGCAATGATATTGTTGAAGATGAAGCGGTCGGGAAGATCCGAAACAGAGGTACATCATCTAATGTCCTAGCAAGTGTGAGGTGCGCTGGCTCTATGCAGTGGCAAGGGTCTTAGGGTGACAAGGTTGAGAAAGTTCAGGGTCTACATAGTGCAGAAAAGGACAAGAGTTAGGACATCAAATTTTGAGAAGCTAGATAGTTCAATATCGACTTCAATTGCTCTATTTGTTACACCCAGCTTATCTACAGTATCCGCGTAGCCACCGCGTCAAAGAAAAACAGAGAGGCTCGTCTCGGTGTCGGTCTACTTAACATGCAAAGAGAATTGAGGCTTGATCGATTTAGTAACCGTCCTTGCCCCATTTGTTGAATTGGTCGTGGAGTGACTGTATAGATTCATCAGCAGGTCATTTCGAAGAGGCATCCGACAGTTCCGAAGGTGGATTTTGATATACCTTTGGTAGGTTCACGTTGGGAATGATGACAGTGTTCAATGCAGACGGAGCATCTTTCCTCGGAGCACTGGTGTCACCACCGGGGTGGTATTGATATTTTCCTGATGAGCCCGTGTTCCATGGCTCGCTGCCTTCTACCTTTGATACTGGGTTTTCGGAGTTGCTCGAGGTGGGATTACTAGCTATCATGTCATTGTCAGAACGATCTTCCAAAATTTGTGAAGCTGCGAGACTGCTAATGTGATATCATGTATGGTGATGTTGGTGGTGCCGATCACATAGGTTAAAGCGTGGATGAAATGTGGTGGGGGATGAAAGTGAGGCGTACAGAAGTGCCATCCAACAAGCGCGAAAGCTCCCGACATGACAGCGAACAGAATCTGTGAGAAGATATCCAGTCAGCTTCCTTTCGTAGAATATACAGTAGAAGCGCCATACTATGAGCTCAGGATCCCTCTTCGCTCCCTTTTGCAATGCTTGTCTTCCCTTGGATTGATCAGTCTCGCCGGCAACGGAGCCAACTTCATTTCGCAGGCGTAGCGTTGGCCGGAGGGCAGTCTGGAGACGAGGAGTAGCCCGAAGAGCTGTACGGCCGATGATGGAAGACATTGTGTAGTCAATTGGTAGGTTTCGGGTAGCTCGTAGAACTGGCGATGGCTGGCTGTGGTGTTGAGGTGGTGTGGTTCGATGCTTCATTTATCATTACCGAAGCCAAGACAATTCACGTGCAACAGCGGAGGATGCCGCGCACTGTCTCGTCCGGAGGAGTTCCAAGGGGCTTGTCCGTTGTGATTTAGCTGCGGCCAGGACGATGGGACCTTGCAGCAGAACCATTCAAAACCCGCCCCCTTTTGCTTCATTAACACTCTCAGCCCTATCCTGGTTACAATGAGAGATGCCGGCTTATAGAAGCTGAGATTGCTTTCTTTTGCATGCTTCTTAATCTACACTGCCGCTCCCTACGCCTCTTTAATTCTCCACAGCCTCACCTTTGCGCTTTTGTCATCACTCACCACTTGGCCACTTACGAAACTCTCACCACCCTCCACTGAAACCCCACGAAATTCGATGTCATGCATCTGGCCGTAATAATCCCAAAGTCTCCTGAGTTTTCTGTAGCTTCAGTATCGCAATCGCAATCGCTATGACAACTCCGACGTCTGAATCTCCGCCGAATTCCTCATCGAATCCTACTCCCGTAGCACAAGATCATCGCGCAACCGCAGAAAATGCGTCTGAAGGCCTAGACACAACCATAGCACCGCCACCGCAACCTGGTACTCAGAATCGCCATTCAACAGGCAGTAGAGTACAGACTGTGACTGGTCCTGTGGGAGAACCGGGTCTTCCGCCCTCTCGGCCATCATCCATCTCGACTGCTCAATCCGGGAACCACCGAAGATGGTCACAACATCCACCTCCTTCGCGCCGCGGAGGAGGTATCCAGAATTTTGGGCCAGGAAGTGTGGCAGGAAGTATGGGAGGTCAAAGTCGGCCAACGACGTCAGCGAGCAAGACGCATGTTCCTTCCCTTACTTCCCACGCCTTCTTTCGTCCTATGAGCTCTCAGAGACTGCAAGCACAACGTGGTCAGCGCCCAACCTCGATACTTGGACCAACATCGGCCTACAATGAGGGGCAGAGCGAGTCCGCTAGCAATTCGTACCGGCACAGCATCGGTTCAAATCCAACTGTTAGGGGAGCTCCCATAGGACTTCATCACGACTTGGACCAGCCTCCCCCATCAAGGGGGACCGACATCACGGAGCGAGACATGCCTGATCGAACTACGGCAAACACGACGCCCACCGGTGCTGAAACAGTCAGGAGCAGAGGGGAGAGTATCACACCATTACAGCGACCTACACGCCCTACGCATCTCGATCTCTCCAAAACGCATAAAAACGATTCGGGCAAACTGCCAACACCAAGTAAATCACCGCGCTCCTTTCGTTCTAGTTTCATTTTACCGAGCCGGGGAGGTGTCTCTGCACAGATGCGACCACAACAGGGACACGAAAAGCTGTCTTCTGCCGAATCATCCCCACGTTTAACCAGAAAAGAGGCTACAAAGGAAGCTGTGAAGCGGGAACTGGGGAAGAATTTCCAGTATTTTTCAGGAAATACAGTATTTTGTATGGGAGGAAGACTTCAAAATACCCGGGATAGACCCGTGAATATTGGAACAGCACTTTTGATTCTCATACCTACCGGACTTTTCTTTGGTTTTTCGTAAGTCCCTTCATGTGTCATGCGAAACGTCTGAGAATGACCTAACATAGCTGACCGCAGTGCGCCATGGCTATGGCTTAACGTCTCACCCGCGATACCCATTCTTTTCGGTTATTTGTTTTTAATATGTATATCTTCGCTTGTGCATGCTTCAGTCACAGATCCGGGAGTAAGTTGCCCTGCACGTGGGTAATCTCATTCGTAAGCTGACGATTGGACAGATTCTTCCCCGCAATTTACATCCATTTCCACCTCCTAATCCTAATGACGACCCTCTCAACCTGGGCCCACCCACAACCGAATGGACCATGGTAATGTCGGCTACTTCACCCAATTCAGCTATGGAGGTACCAACCAAGTATTGCAAAAGCTGCAATATCTGGCGCCCGCCGCGCGCTCATCACTGCCGTGTCTGTGACAATTGTGTCGAGACTCAAGATCACCATTGTGTCTGGCTAAACAATTGCATGGGGCGTCGCAACTACCGTTATTTCTTCGCTTTCATCTCCTCTGGTACTATATTGGGGCTCTTCTTGCTTGGTGCAAGTCTCACTCATCTCCTTGTCTGGAGGGCACAGAACCATACGACGTTTGGACATGCAATCAACAAATGGCGTGTCCCCTTCGCCATGTCCATCTACGGTATCCTTATCACACCTTACCCGTTAAGTCTCTGGGGGTATCACTTATTCCTCATGGCACGTGGCGAAACCACGAGGGAGTACCTGAATTCTCACAAGTTCCTCAAGAAAGACAGACACAGACCCTTCACCCAAGGCTCTTTCTTCAAGAATTGGGCTGTTGTCCTACTCCGACCACGCCCACCAACCTACCTGCATTTCAAGAGGGAGTATGAGGAGGGAGATCAAAGGTTCGGCCCTCGCAGGGGTAAACGCATTGCACCGCTCGTTCCTGAGGCGCAAGGTGGAGGTGTTGAAATGCAAGATGTGGGTGGAACGGTGCCGAGCTTCCAGGGCCCTAGTGCTAGGGCAGCGGCACCTGTGAATAGGACGCCGAGGGGTAATGGTACAACCTAGCGTTGCAGTTCTGTGGGGAGAATGTATATTTAATTCATGATTTCAGTGTATATCTATCATCGAAAGCATCTTCGCAAGGAGTGTGTCCTTCTGAATGTTATTTGCTAGGTTGATTGTAGATATTATATATGCTCATGTAGTTCTTAAGGAAGTGTGAATATAGTGTTACGGTTGCTGTCGGCCAAGCTTAGATATCAACTGTGTCCCTCGTGTCTTATAGACGTTCTGGCAATACTAAATAGGAGTGATGTGATGCTAGAAGTGGAGAATGTGACTCCTATATTTGATTAATTAGACTGGATGCAAAGAATGCAATAATCATAGTGCAAACAAAGTCAAAAGCCTCAAGCTGTGGACTATTGCTACTGGCCTCGAGAGCACGATATCCTACTCAAATCTCACCAATTTTGTTTTAGGAACTTACGTCCGCCCCGAGACCCCCGTGACTATTGTAAGACCTCTGAAATCTGCGTCTGTCCGTATGAGCCTTTCCAGGCTCTTTCAACCTACATTGCCTCCTAGAGACCTTCACTTATGGAGCCTAAGGTATACCACTTCTCTTCCACTAAAGAGGGCATCCTTTGTCCAAGAGAACCCGCGGCTGGAACTGTACTGGAGTAGGCTGAAATATGCCTGTGATCTAGTGGGCTTTCCAAAGTCGGAAGGGTTCAAGTCAATCTGACCTCGATTCTAGGTCTCCTCTGGAATTTCACTCAACTTGGGGACTGCAGATCGGCAAAGTTTCTTTGGAACACTGAACTGAACCAAGTGCAGAATTCGGACAGTGATATAGTATTTGTCTAGATAGATAATGAAGGCTTCGCGCAGACATCTGAACCAACTATGCGGTCTTGACCTTCCGCGTCCAATCTCTAAAAGCTACATTTCCTGAACGGTAAGTGGGAAAGACGAGCCTTGTAGCACTTAAGCCCATCTAAATTCCATTTGCATGGAGACAGTATTGGGAGCGTACCTAGGTACTGTACACTCCTGGATTTGAACCAGCTTCTTGAATTAGAGAAACGAATTAGCTGCCATCCCTTAATTTAAATTATAAGTACCGTGGCTTCTCAGTCGGCATCTCGAACAACGTCAGCAGTCCCTAAGAACTAAAGATCTCAACATATGGTTCAGATGTAGTTTCACTTTCTTCAACACGCTTCAATACGCTTTGGGATTACAAGAGGTACAACAATTGCAAGACCAGCACTGGACACTAGCCCAGGGCTATTTATTTTTAAGACACCTTCAACAGGCGCCGCACTCACTGAAGCGTTGAATGTATATCTTCACTAAAATGCAATAATAAAAACAAAAGTCGAATCTGTGCAGTGTTACTAGTGGGCTCTCGCACGCTAGAACAGAGCCAAAGCGCGAGGGCAGTCGGCCAGAGGAGCTTGACCCCGACAGAAGCAAAAGCAGTACGTTTCCTTATTGTATACACGCAAGTGACGCCTAAGAACTCATCCGTGTAAGAGCGAAGTATGAAACAATCAGTACGAAGATTATAAATCTAGGAAAATTTGTCTGGTAGCTCCTAAGACGTCGCTACAGAAGATTATTGCTTTAGGGGGCTGGCATTCGCTGGAAGGTCTCGCAGAGGAACTGATGCCGCCTGATCCGAAGCAGGAGAGGTTGGAAACGAATTGAACAGAACGCTTGAATCTAAGAAAGGCTCACTATTTACACTGTAAGTTCCTCTGACCTAAGGCTGAGAGCAAGATTCAGGGCGGTCTCAGTGATTGCATCAGTTAGCTTGAGAGGGGAGGTATACGGGTAACCTGTCGCGTCTTCAAAATCGTACCCCTGGAAATAGAAAACCGACGTAGCAAACAGAACCAGCAACCGGCATATACATACACTCAATGATCAGATGCTCCATGTCTTTGTCAAAGAAGAAAATGAACTAGTAGGCCTGAATGGTGACTTTAGTAATGCACTGCGGGATCAACCCTACGTAGATCCATTAGGTTGACCTACGTATGCGCAGTAATCTACGAAGAGCCTAAAACTAAACTCAAGGATTTATTGCTCGAGTCCCAAAAAGACTATTATGTAAAAGTCTCCCTAAACGCAAAGGTCACAAAAAAAGTCGGGAATGTAGGTCTGCGAGCTGATTAGGAATAGCGTAATTCAGCTGACTAGTGTTTACTTTCTGTA
The DNA here is from genome assembly GCA_000467715.1 of Hysterium pulicare CBS 123377. Taxonomy (NCBI): domain Eukaryota; kingdom Fungi; phylum Ascomycota; class Dothideomycetes; order Hysteriales; family Hysteriaceae; genus Hysterium; species Hysterium pulicare. The sequence continues at coordinate 103,498 of AJFK01000199.1, read as the reverse complement.
CATCGTCTCGGTTCAAGGTCCCCCCATCGTTTTCATATCAAACACCAATTTCTCTACGACACCCCTCCGCACCTGAACTTTTGGTGCACTCCTTGGGAGGAGTCTATCAAACCTTCCCCAAGTTCTTGTGTCTACTTTAGTCTCCTGTCGCGTCGACACTTTTGAAGTGTCCTCCCCGTGACTGCGGTGGTTCCTCAACTTAACCTTCAATTGCGCGCGTTCTGAGCCTTACATCAACGCTCCCACCTCCACCACACCCACACTCCTCTTTGGTTAGCCCCAACCATGGTTGATAGACGTCGTCGGGTCGCTTCTCCTGCCTCAACCTCATCGACACTTTCCTGCATCACTGTAGCCACTGGTCAGGATCTTTCTTCACGATCCTCAATGGGCGCGTCTTCTTCTCACTCGACCCCTCCAACAAGCCAGGGGGACGAGAACAGTGTCCTTTCCGACCCGATCAAAAATTACACGCCACTGAAGCTTCCTGAGGCCACTGCTGGAGAAATTGCCCAAGATGAGGTCCAAGCTGTCAGGCAAACCGACCAACAACCGGAGCAGCACTCTGGGCAAGAAATTGGGAAGCACGCTGCGGCACACTCCGAAGAGCAAACCGAACAGCAACTGGACCATCCCCCAGAACAGCAATCCGAGCAAGAGCAAACCGACGATAAACCTTCACGCCGTTCTGGCCGGAATTCGCGTAAAAGTGTCCCTACTTACAACGTCCAGATCCTTGCTGGCACAGCAATTCATACACCTACCAAATACCTCGAAAAGCACCGCCAAAATGTATATCGCCCTGGTAGCGCTACTACTTTGGTCGGCGATGGAGGAGAGTATGACAAGGATCAGATACTGAATGGAGATGAACCAGAGGATGCAGCTAGCCATCAGCTGCGGACAGAGGCAGGACAAAAAGCCTCTGAGAGGCGTAAATCATCCCGCGTAAATCTTCTCAAAGAGGCTACACTGAACAAAATGGCGGCTGCAAGCTCGGCATTGGGCAAAAAGGGCCGGGAAGTGTTAGACAGTGGAATGGATACATTCGAGGCAATCAAGAGCAGTACTAGTGGATCATTTATGCAACAGTCCGGCACTCCTTCCCGAGCAGCCTCGGGCTCAAAGGGGTCAAAGTTATTTGCATCCCTAATGCAGAATATGGATGATGAACCAGAACCGGAGATACCAAAGACTTTCTTGAAGCCTAAGACCAAGAAATGGGAGGAGCAAGGCTTGTATGTCGGCCAAGACCGAGAATTCGACGCTCGGTTCACGGAGAGTAAAAACAAGGCGCGGAGGAAGTCTGCACAGCAAATAAAGACTAAGGAGAGGAAATATCTCCCAATGCCCATGTTCGCTGGTGAGAGATTGCTCACGGCACCAAATACGAGAGACTTCAAGCTTCCATATGATGTGTTCTCTCCCTTGCCCCACAAAGTCAAGCCTGCAGGCTGGAAGAAACTCGGAAAAAGTATGTTAATCCTTTCTGGCCATCGCTCCTTATCACTAACCTTGATACAGATCAATTCATTGGTGAGGCATCTGCATTATGGAAGAAGCAAAAGCAGACGACGGATAAGTGTATTTGTACACCGGAGGACGGTTGTGATGAGCACTGCCATAATCGGGCAATGTGCTACGAATGCGACAGCTCCAATTGTTTCCTAACGCCAGAGCAATGTGGCAACCGTGCCTTTGCCGATCTGAAAGCGCGGGCGAAAGGCAACCGCTACAATTATGGAGTTGAAGTGCTGCAAACAAAAGATCGTGGGTTCGGTGTTCGAGCCAGTAGGACCTTCGAACCCTACCAGATCATTGTCGAGTACGCAGGCGAGATTATCACACAGCAAGAAGCTGAGCGGAGGGTGAAACACGAGTACAAGAAGAACGAGGTCAGTATCTTCATTCCCATCGCCGCTAAATTATTCGTTGTCTGTCGCAAATCCTCATGTATGCGATGCTGACTTGATTAGTGCTTCTACTTGATGTCTTTTGACAACAAGACGATAATTGATGCTACTCGCGGTAGTATTGCTCGCTTCGTGAACCATTCCTGTGAGCCAAACTGCACGATGGAGAAATGGACTGTGTCCGGCGAACCTCGGATGGCTCTCTTTGCTGGAGCGAGAGGTATTATGACTGGCGAAGAGTTGACCTACGACTATAAGTTTGAGTAAGTCGATATAGCCCTCTACGCTTGTCTAGTTTTTGGTCGTGACTAACAACTCTTCAGCCCGTATTCCCGCAAAAAGATTGAGCAATGCCGTTGTGGCACAGCATCGTGCCGTGGTGTGCTCTCATCGAATTCTAAGGATCAGGTTAATCAATCCTTGGCGGCTGCTAAATCCGTAGCTCAGGGCATTAAGCGTAAAGCTCAAGAGGTCCTGGGTGGGAAATCCTCAACTAATGGGCAATCCTCACCGAATAAGCGACGTAAAGTTGCTGCCATTGTGGGTTCCGCATTATCAAGGGTCCAGAAGAGCATCGCTGCGCCTGAGACCGCGAAGCAAACCATAGCCGAGAAGGTGGCAGCTGAAGCAGCAGCTAAGAGTGCTTCTCGGGCGGAGCGTGCCAATCGTCGGTCGTCATCCACCGTCACACTCTCTTCCGCCCGCTCAAAAACAGTCCGCAAGAGCTCTTCGGGGGCTTTGAAGACGACAGTAACTCGACGTATCAACATGACCATCGGGCGTAGGGCTTCAACTCCTGCGCCTTCTGCGCTTCGTCAGCCAACCCCTAAGCTGTCACGCATTTCCTCCGCTATCAAGAAGCATTCTGCAGCAATTAGATCCTCGGGCCGTAAATCTCTTCCGACTTTCAAATCACTAGCAAACAAGACAATTGCCGAAGCTGTCTCGTCGCCCTCATCTTCAGTTTCGTCCGGATCTTCCAGTCTCCGCCAAACAAAGCTCCCATTCAAGCCTCTCAGTGTTGATATCACATCTTCTCCTCTACCGTCGGACCGCATGTCTTCCACTGAGAATGACGATGATGATGTTGATGGCGCCGTTCGCGAATTCGCTGCTCTTCCGTCTCGCGCCAATGGACGCCCAATAACCGCATCTTCGCTCCGCAACACTGCTGCCACCATCAAGGGCTCTGTTGGCAGGGGCGTGAGGGCTTCGAAGCGCACCGCGGCTGTTGGAAAGACTGCCCTTGGCCTCGGGTATGGAAGGGGCATGGGAGGGTTGGTCGAGAGTGCTAGCGGTAGCACGATTCGTATGGTCACTGGTAGTGACGAGTAAGTCTTGCACGACCAGGACAAGAACAATCGACATGGTTGACGAGCGGCGGCTTCATTTGATATACAAATCATCGGTCAGCTCCTGTGACGAGCTGACTCGCAATCGGGAGAAATTTCAACACGGCATTTCTCTGATTGATAGCAGTTGGGAGGACCTATGATTCTGCCTCCCACTAACTGCTTTATTTCTGCTTTTCTTCTTTCTTTTTTCTGTTTCTGTCTTCCGTGATCCAATGCAACTTCTTCGGATCAAAACCTGTGTTTTTTCTGCAATAATGGGCGGCATCGGAAGGCGTAGTGGGAGCGAGGTTTTTCTTTAGGCTAGTATATTTCTCCTCACTTCATTAAGGGACTCTGCTGGGTCTCTCAGCCGGGTGAAGGTTACTTACTATACTGCTGTTTGTCTGCTTTATCAAATCAGCCTGCATATTGTTGTGGTGGGTGGGTGGGAAGGAGAGCGGTTCGGCTTCGGGGTGCTTTATTTTATGTGTCAGTGGGTGCCGGAGAGGCTTCTATGGAGTTTTATGCGTCTGGTATAAGTCATTAGTTCGATATGGAAATTAGAAATCCTTTCGTGAAATCCTTTCTGGCCTTATGCTTACTTACCGATGTGAGTTCGAACTAGCAGCTTCACATTGACAATTGGCGAGCGAGCATCTAGAGAAAAGCAACCCAGACTTGAACTCAATTTACTTTGAATTCTATTTTATGGAAACGCCACAGTAGAGCTAAGATATACCCCATTGTATGCTATCCTAACCCAAACCAAACCTAACCATCGACCCCACCAGGCGCCTCGTCTCTACCAAGCAAGCCCTACGTACGCTATCGTACAGTAAACAAAAGGGAAAGACTTCAAAAGGAAGGAGAGAAGACAGATCAACACCACACCACACCACACCACCTCAATGACCTTCAACCTTACTTCGTAGCCTCCTGCGCCTCGCTCCCAGGTCTAGGACTCTCCTTCTGACCCTCCACACTCCTCTCCTTCCTCTTATCCTCTCCCACAGCAACAGTAGGCGGGTGCTCACTCGCCTCGGCCTCCTTCCTATCGCCCGTCTCCGGATTCTGACCCTCGACATCGGGATGCGGAGGCGCTACGCCTTCGCCTCCTCCCTCAACATTCCGCGCATCCACCAGACCCTCGTGGATCTCGTTACCCTGCGCATCCACGATCCTAGTTCTGGTCTCGTAGCGCGTCTTGAACGAGACTTTGCCTGCGAGAGCCGAGACTTGCTCTGGGTCGAGGACGTTGCCGTCTTCGTCTCTGTATTCGATCTTCTCTTCTTTGGAGAGGATGGGGAGGTCTTTTTGGATGAGGGGCGATTGAGGGGTTACGTTTGGTTTTTCAGAGATTTCGGCTTTTTGGTCGGCTGGGTTCTGTTGTTGTTGGATGACGGGGACTTCGGGGGCTGCGGAGGAGGGGACAGCGTTGGTGGCGATGACGGGGACGGTGTCGTATTGGTCGTACTGTCACAAGTTAGTGATTGAAAGATTGGAGGAGGAAGAGGGGGGAGCCTACAGAAGTGTGGAAGGAGTTGCAGTCCCAATCCCAAGTGTCGAACAGCTTTACGCTGTTGCATTGGTCTCGGGTCCAGGTATTACCGTATGCGAGAGGGGCATAGAGCGTGAAGACTAGGATGGTAACGGCGAGGAAGGCAACAGCACCTGCTTGGCCGATTGCAGGATACTGCTTGAGGCCTAGCGAACTGAAGCGGTGACTGACAAAGTCGTACATCTGGCAGAACGCTATGATGGCGAAGTAGAGAGCCGGTAGGTAGTGGTGCAGGAAGAGCTGACGGGCCATCAGATAGAATGGAAAGTAGTGGAAAGCCCAGCCAAGGATGGTAGAACCGATTTCATAATCGAAACGCTTGAAGGTTACGTTGGAATAGTCGTCATATCCCCGTTGCCATCTGAGAACGGCAAGACCTTTAATTGCGATGTAGAGACCAATGATTGCCGTAGTACTCCACCAGATGACCGGGTTGCCGATCAAGTAAATTTGACGGTTGTCCTTACCCCAGAAGTTGATACCTCGGCGAAGGGTAGGCCATGATGGAGGTCTTGAGTCCCAAGCGTGAGATTCGACCAGCCCAGCATTTGTTCGCCACATGACCTTTTGGAGTTCCCAGAATTTGCCAAAGAAACCAGGATTGCGGTAGTTGACCTTCTCGGCATCCTCCTTAAGAAGAGGATGGGCATTGGCTTCAATGTACCAGATGCTGTTCGGGAGCGTTCCACCACGAGCACAGCTCACTTCTTGTTGCTCAAAAGCCCAGTCCGGAAGCTTGACTTTGTGTGAAAAGAGCGTGCAACCAGTCATCAGGTGGACAAGCCTGAATTTGGTCTGGATGGTGCGAACACGTTTCTTGGCTTCGGAGCCATCAGACATGGTCTTAACGATTTCGACGCGGAAGAGATCATTGGCATCGCCTTCGAATCCCTCATATCCGTATGCGGATACTTCGTTCTGCCAATCAGCTTCTGTGACTGGGGCTCGAACATCATGAGAATGGAGGCGGCGATCAGTAGTAACGTGATACAGCCTGATGACGGAACCATCTTCTAGGAAGACTGGACCCATATTGTCCCAAGCCTTTGGTGCCACTGGCTTCGGGCCATCGAGGACTTCTGGAAGGGTTTGGTTCTCGACGATCCAGATATTATTCTCATCCTTATGCGGGTACAGAGTGATTTGCTGTTGCTTACTTCCGGTAGGGTACATGTGGGCGTGGGAATGAAGATAACCACCTTGCGTGTTGTGATGCCGAATTGAAATCCGGCTACCAAACGCAACATCTGCGGGTACATCTTGCATTCCTTTTGAGTTTAATGTGGCCTGGAATTCCGAGGACATGAAACCATCTCCTTCGCCAGGATTCACTAAGCAGATGAAGTGGATCCCAAAGAGGAACATGTAGAATGTCACGGGTATGACAATGAGGCAAAAAACACGCGCAAAGAAATGCTTGAACCATAGTCGCTGTATACTACGTCAGAATCAAACATCGACAAAAGATGTATAGTTGCCTTACCGGTGTGACGTTCCGCGTGTCTCCAAGCAGTACCCAAAGTTGGAGGACAGTCAAGCTACCAACCCATGCGATAGTGAACAACCCAACCCACTTGACGCTGACTGTAGCACCGAGACCAACACCTGTAGCAGCAAGCCAGAACCACCAAGATGGTTGGAATGCCTTCGAAGGGCCCTGTTCATGCTGGTTTGTGAAAGACGTCCAAGCCAGAGCTGTGATCGCGGTAAAAATAACCAAAGGAGAGTCAAGGAGAATAAGGCGGGATTGGGTTACGAGGGCATTGTCTATAGCGGTTAGCAACCCCACGAAGTCTTTTCAATCAGTTGTGCCGTACCAAAAATGACGAGTCCTGCACCAAGCGCAGCTGTAGTCGTCCGACAGCCGGCAGCCTTCAATGTGAGGAACATAGTAGGGATAGTTGCAATGCCACAAATGGCAGGCAACAACCGCATTGCTACGTATGGGACTCCTGGCTCAACATAATCCTTCCCAATATCTTTGAAGTCAAACTCCCCATCGAATCCAGCCAGAAAGCCAGCCAGTGTAATCAATAGTTTAGCCAAGGGGGGATGAACGTCCATGAAGAATCGACCTTTGATGTATTTCGAAGCAAATCCGCCGAAACTGTAGAAATGGTTGTGAGCTATGTATTGTGAGAGCAATGGGGGTTTTTTGCTCGGACTTACTGGACTTCATCGAATACCACACTGCTAGGCTGGTATATCCTAAAAAGACGAACTACAGCGGCAACAAGGGTCAATAGACCCAGAAGTTGCCAGTCGGATCCAGGCAAACTGAAGATATCATGATCTGTAACCCCGTCTGAGCCATAGTCATTGCGTTTCTGTTTTTCTAGTTGCCTCCCATTGGGCCCAGTTGAACGAGAGGGTGATTTGCTTGATCTTCGCGTATCCTTCTCCTGGAGATAGTTACTGTTTGCCGTCCGTTGCGCCATGACGGCAAGCGCTGTAGGTCTGCTACGTTGTCGAGCTCAAAATTGGTGAAATGCAGAGCTCCCGGGGGTGGACTCTCAGCTATGTATTACCCGGTTCCAATTATGGAACAATAACTTTAGCGCAGGAACAAAAGGTAGAAGATGAAGTCGCAACGAAAGTTAAAGAGCGTAAGAAGGTGTCTTTATCAATTGAAGCTAGAGGAGATGTGTCGTATCATTAGCAGAGCCCCAGGGGTCAGTGAAAGAAGAGAGCGCCCTTGCAAGCCAGCCGCGCAACTTCGTGATCGAGGAGAAAGTGTTTAGGTGGCCCTAAATTTTAGCGGGGCCAAGCAAGGGCTTCGCCGGGTGGGAGTAGCTCAGCTCCTGACGGAATGAGTCGCCCAGCAAGTGCAGTCAAATGCTCGACTCAAACAGATATTTCGATGCTTTCAAGGGACGAGAAGCTCATTCGAGCATTTTCGAGCTTCATCATCACGCAATACCACATTGGGTCGGTGCCAAGACATTCCGCTCCACCCCGTCATGCCCGTATATCCAGCTTAGCGTGTTTGTCGGAGGGGAGTTTTTCCACTCCGCTTTTCCGGAATCATCGCCGCCGCCTCAAAGTTTCATCAACCCATACAACGACCGCCTGCGAAGGCGCTGCCTAACATACTCGACTTACAGCGACTTTGCCATCATCATCATGGCAGCCGCAGCGATGAATGGCCCCGAGCCTGCCAGCAACAATGCAGCGCCCAAACCGCCGCCCGGTGTCATCGTTCCTGCCAAGGGAATGCGTGACAACATCGAGAAGACGGCAAGCTACATCATTCGACAAGGAGATAGAGGCCCCGCATTTGAAGAAAGAGTGAGGACGAAGCAAGCTGGTAATCCCAAGTTCTCATTCTTGGAGCCCGGTGACCCTTACAATACATACTACCTTTGGTACATGTCAGAGGTGCAAGCCGGCAATATTTCTGAAGCAGGACCCGGACAAGGCGAACAATCCAAGGCACCAGAAAAGCCGAAAGGCCCACCGGCGCCTCCAGAACTCCACTTTTCGGCTCGCATGCCAAATATTAGCGCACAGGATCTCGAGATCATCAAGTTAACAGCTAGGTACACCGCGAAGAATGGCAGGGCATGGATGACACAACTTTCACAACGTGAGAATGGGAACTATCAATTCGACTTCCTGCGACCACAACATAGTTTTTACCAATTCTTTAGTCGGCTCGTCGATCAGTACACAGACTTAATCACCGGTAGCACTGCTGATGGTGCCAAATCCGAAAAACAAAGGATCGCGGAAGTACAACACAATGTTCGAGATCGATTCCACGTACTAGATCGAGCGAAACAGCGAGCAGAATATGTCAAGTTCCAAGATCAACAGAAGCAGAAGCAGGAAGAGAAGCTTGAAAAGGAGAAACTGGAATATGCTCAGATTGATTGGCACGACTTCGTCATTGTCGGAACGATTACATTCGAGGAAGCAGATAATCACGTTGACCTTCCACCACCAGCAATACTGAACGACATCCAGTCCCAAACGTTGGAGCAGAAAGCCATGTCCAGCATCAACCCTAACATGCGCATCGAAGAAGCTATGCCTGGTGATGATACCTACTACGTTGCAGGACAGCAGCCAGTTCAAATGCCACCACCTCAACAAGCTTGGCAGCCACAGTCGGCCGTACCCGTTGGCGCGGGTTACCCGATGTCAGCTCAGCAGGCTCAGGAAGACGAAGAGACACGGCTCATTCGAGAACGACAAGAGGAACGTGAGAGAGCGCAGCAGGCCCAAGCAGCCGCGAAAGGTGCAACAGGTCCAATGCGTATCAGGAATGATTACGTGCCTCGCGCGCAGGCAAAGAAGCAAAACACAGGAATGGCTCTGTGTCCTAACTGCAAGATGCAAGTACCCTATGATGAGCTGGAACAGCATATGAGAAGTAAGTTTGCAACATTTCTCCGATCCCCTATATCTGTATCCTAACCTCGAACAGTTGAACTTCTCGACCCCAACTGGAAAGAACAGCGCGCGAAGGCAGAGTCCCGTTATGCCACTACCAATCTCTCCACCATCGACGTCGCGAACAATCTCAAACGTCTTGCCAGTCAGAGAGACGACGTGTTCGATGGCGTTACCGGTATGCCCATATCTGAGGAGGAAGCAGCTAGAAGGAAGAAGGCGGCAACAAATTACGATGGACAACCGGATGGGAAAGATGCTGTCCGTATGCAGCAGATGCAGACTTTGAATGTGGAGGAACAGCTCAGGCAGATCAAGCAAAAGTATACAACTTAGGAGTCGGCTCTCGTTGGTTCATTGACTTACATTTGCGATGTCGGTGTGCATGAAGATGCACAGCTGGTGGACGGAAAAAGATTCAGAGATCATGCAAATCATTATCGACCAAGAATAGGTTTCCCATTGGAAGCTGTACTTTATTTTTGGCTCCACAACTGCATGGAATGGAGTTAAGGAGTTACAGTGCAAGTAAGTGCAAACTCAGAGGGTCTTGGTGTACGATTACTTTGTTCATGATTTCATCAAACACACATGAGATCGCGTGCTCTCAATGCTTTTCAAAAAAGCGTTGGCTGACTTTTGTCCCAGAGAGAGGGGAAAGGGCAGTTCGAGCGGCGTATGAGGTGCAATGGTTTCAGCAGATATCAAGACGTGATGGATTTGTATGTAATTGAGTAGTACAAGATAGGATGAAGGAATTGAGAAATCACAAAATCATTTAGTTTTTCGCTGGGTAGAACGAGCATCTGAGGATTTCCTTCCTTAATCCGGGCAACCAGATGCTCGGAGTTCTCGCTCTCCGCCTCCGACCAAATTATTTCGACCGAGCCCTGCCTATGATATAATCATCCACTAGTTCCGCGCGCAACATCTTCCACAAATTGACGTTCTCCCATTTTCCTTTCAAAGCAAAGATGTCACTAACACAGGTTGGCAAAGGCGATATGCCATATCAAGTGCGATCACTCGTAAGTATTCATACGGCGAACCTCTGATCCCGCCACTTCTCCGCAATGCGCGCCACGTCCCAGCAGCTCCCTGGTCTTCTTCCGTTTAGATATCTATTCGCACTTTAAGAACTTCTAAGATCATTGCTAATTGAATGAAACCGCCAGTATCGATCGCTGCTACGACAAAGTCGTCAATTCGCCGCCTACAATTTCCGAGAATATGCAAAACGAAGGACGCGCGATGCTTTCAGAGAATACCAGCAGGAGCCGGAGGAGAGAAAGGTACAGGAGCTGATGCAGAAAGGATTGAAAGAGCTACAGATGATGAAGGTGGGTTATAATACCGGTTTCCTGGAAACAAACTGGACATAGCGGATGATGTACAATAGAGGGGACACTAGCTGATAGCGTGCAATTGCAGAGACAAACCGTAATCAGTCAATTCTACCAACTTGATCGATTAGTAGTAGAAGGCGGTAAGACAGGCAAGCAGTCGGGTGGAAGGGGTGGGATAGTGAGGCAGAAGGATACTGGGTGAGTAGCATGGTTCCGTCCTGTCTGAACTCACGATCTAACTTCTCTCGCAGCTGGGACTGATTGCATCATGATTTTATACCCGGGACATGGCTACTAAAAAAGACTTCCTTCGGTGTTTTCGCTGTACATTTTGAATAGGGTGGAGAATGATTCCACTCCAAACGGCATCTTTCTGCTTCATAACTAGTCTGGGATTGTATTGTACAATATAGACTTTCATTGGAATGGCTTAGCATGGCCTTGTAAGTCTTTGTAGAAATATTGCCGGTAGCATTTTCGCTCTGAAAGGGTCGGAATACAAGTGATGCTAGACTTCCGCTAATCGCATGGTTCTTCTTTATCTAACATGATAGACTTCTTATGGGTGTACTACGTGCATGTGCCCAAGAGAGCTGAATCAAGTGTAGAGGAGAACCATACATCATACATCCTCAGTTAAGCTATCTGAATGTTAGTGATGAGATAATTCCCACAAGCCGATACCAAAAGCCCTAAGCAACTATGCCAAAAGCGGTATTAGCGCCATCTCACACCTCAGCCTCACTTCAATTTGACGCGCCGAACCGCGACTGCCAACCTTCACCACAGGGCTCGTGATATCACCAATAGGTAACCACGCATCACCACAAACGGAAGCGGCAATTCACATCTGCGCGATTGACTGGCTGCAGTCGTCATCATAGCCATGGCACCGGTACGTGTGTTTCATCTCATTTACGGTTCTTCACCTGCTTTCTTCACTGCCCATTTCTCTTCCTCTGAGCTTTTGCTTTTGATTTTTATCATTACTTCCCAGTGTTTTGATGAAATTTTGGGGTGTTGAGCAAGCGAAGGAAACGGGACCATGAGCTTTTCAGATTCGTCTGATTTGGCGGATGAAGTGGTAGGTGTTTTTTGGCTGGAACGAAGGTTCCGAACCATCGCGCCGAGATCAGTACCTATCCGCATTGCGAAGTTCCCAGCACCCCCATCACTTTTACAATTTTTATCTTATTAGAGCTCACGTTCATAAATTGGAAAGTAATTGGCTAACAGCGTTTAGTTCCGACCATCAGGCCGCTCTAATCGTTCCGGGCGTGGCCAAGTGGAACATAATGTGCTGGAAGGGCTTCCAATACATCAATATCGTGAAACTGAGGTTATAGTTGGCTTAAATAGCCAAGACAAACCTCCCGAGAATAAGGATGCTTGGCCGGAGCTTCCAATGCCCCGAGACTCACACTTACTACCTGAACATTCGCAGCAGCTCCTTCGAGCAGCACGAGCAGGACGACTCTACAAGCCTCCTGCTCCCGTTGATGAGGAGAAGGAAAACCTCGAAGAGGAGGATGAGCACAAAGAGACTCAAAAAGGCTTCGCAGTTCGAAAATATGTGAAAGTCCCGCGACATCTCGAAGTAACAGAGCCTGAATATCTTGCGAAAAGGAGAAAAGGCCTCCCGTCGCAATATTCCGTTTACAGCGGTGCAGTCGGACCACTAGCGCAAACAGGAGCAATGAGAGAAACCAAGGTCAAAAAAGTCGACTCAGAAGGGAATGTCAATGTCTACAAAGTCCTCGTTCCGGAAGGTCAGACCGTGGACGGCGAAGTGCGAGAAGAAGAGGTGGTTGCGCAAGTTGTGCCAGCACCGGTGGTACCAGGCACAATCGTTGAAGGGGTTGGCGTCGTAAATGCTGAGGGTGTAGTTGTCGCTGCTGACGTAGTGCAGCAGACGCCGCCCCGCAGAAGGCCGCCTCCGCCCAAGAGAAAGCCAAAGAAAGGACCTGGTAGGGGCAAGAAGAAGGTTGTGTTTGAGGCTGGTGCATCCACTCCTGGGGAAATAGGTACTCTAGCAGCTGGCTTAGATCCATTGGGTGTTACTTCTATCAAGACTGAAGGTGGCTCTGCAGGGCCTTCTGAAACTGACACTCCAATGGCTGATGCGCAAGACGGAGAGGACGACGAGGGCGAGGAGGGTGAAGATGGCGAAGAAGGTGAAGACGGTTCAGATGATGATGATGATCGGGAAGATGGTGAGCTTTCACCGACGCCGGCCAATGCAGCTTCTCCTACGAAAGCTGAGCCGGAACCCGTCAAGGAGACTGGAGACCCCCCGGTGGAGCCCACCGTACAACCAGGCGTAGAGCCCGCCGTCGAATCCCCAGTCGAAATCGCCGTAGAACCGACCTCAGAGCCTCTCATAAGTACCCAGCCCGAAGTCAAGCCGGAACGTAAGGAACGTTCCAGCAAGGATATTTCTAGTTCCCCAGAGCTCCCACTCGCCACAGCAGTCGCCCACAGCAGACAAAACTCCTTGAACCAAATACCCCCGCTGATTTCTCCCGAGGCTGCTCCAACGGTTGCGCCCGCTGAAGAAGTCCATTTTTCTGATGGTGAACCAGACTTGCTGGGCAGTCTTGAAAGACATCTGGAAAAAGAGAGCAAGTCTTCGGCCGGCTTGGAATGATATTTGAAAAGCTGACATCTTGATTGATTTGCAGAGTTCTATATTGTTTTGGAAGGGATTGATTTTGGATTATGCCAAAGCAGGCGTTCATGGGTTATCATCTTTTGTTACTGGCAGAGGTTGAGATTTCTTTTTGGCTAGCCCTTTTTCCTCTTGGGGTTGGATTCAGTTACTAAGCGATCTGGAAAGCACGGTGGTTAGGTAAACTACGGCAAAGATCCAGTCCTTCTCTAGTTTTGTGAAACACTCCTCCATTCATGATACACTCCCAATATCAATTTTCTCCTGTACCAGGCCTTTAGCTCAATGCAATTTATTGAGTCTTCCCGCTTTCAATTGCTGTACTCGTATTGAGTCGATCCTGAGCCAGATTACGTCATAGCAATCCCATCGCTCAATATCACCTAATATCACAATGTCGACAATCAGCAATATCATTCAAAAGCACAGACCAGATCTTGCATCTTACGAAGAACTATGTAAGTTTGAAGAATGCTCTTAATTGGCAAGTTATCCCTGCATTGACAAAACGTCAGATAAACACTTTCACACTCATCCTGAGCTCTCATTCCAGGAGAAGGAAACTGCTGCAGCAATCGCATCCCAACTATCTAAACTGGATGCCTATGAGGTATTCCCCGGTATTGGAGGCCATGGAATTGCAGCTGTTCTCAAGAATGGCCCCGGAAAAACGATCTTACTTCGAGCTGACATAGATGGTTTACCCGTTGAAGAGAAAACAGGTCTACCGTATGCAAGCAAAGACCGCATGAAAGATCTCGATGGCGTTGAAAAGCCAACCATGCACGCTTGTGGTACGTCAAGCTTCATCACCAATTAAATATCTTCTAAGTATCCGCTAGGTCATGATGTGCACATCACTGCTTTGCTAGCCGGAGCCGAAGCTCTAGCGAGCGCGAAGGAGGAATGGAGCGGAACGCTGATATTGGTTTTTCAGCCTGCGGAGGAAAGAGCTGGGGGTGCGAAGGCGATGGTTGAGGATGGGTTGTATAAGAAAGTTCCAGAACCGGATTTGGCTATTGGAGCGCATGTTATGCCTCAACGTGCAGGTATGACTTATATATCCTAGAAACGGCATGGTCACGAATGTTCACATTTGGATTTTAGGATGGATTGGGACGAAACATGGACTTATGGCTTCCTCGGCTGATTCGTTTCAGTAAGTTCCCTTTCATTTAAAAAACACCTGTCAATCTAACACGAATGCAGGCTCACTATTCATGGTCGTGGTGCGCACGCATCTACTCCCCATGTTAGCATCGATCCGATTGTACAGGCGTCAAGTACTATACTTCGACTACAAACCATCGTCTCTCGCGAAGTTAACCCTGCAGATTTTGCAGTCGTGACGGTCTCAGCAATCCATGCTGGAGAGGCCGAGAACGTCATTCCAGAGCAAGCCGATGTCAAACTAAACGTGCGCACGGCACGTCCAGAAGTCCGAGAGCGCGTTCTCACAAGTATCCGACGTATCATCGATTCAGAAGCCACTGCCTCAAACGCACCTCGCTCACCCGATCTCAAACCCACAACGCAATTTCCATTCTTGTACAACGACTCAACAGTCACCAGCGCGATCGAGAAGTCTTTCTCCGCACATTTCCCACCACCGCCGCATGGATATGACTCCGATGGGCCTAGAATCGCTGCTAGCGAGGATTTCGGCATTCTAGCTACGAGTATCGATAAGCCCGCTTGTTACTATATCTACGGAGGCGTGGATCCTGACATATACGACAAGGCAGAGAAAGAGGGTACGCTTGCAGAGCTACCGGCGAACCACAGTGCGTATTTTGCGCCGGTTATTCAGCCGACTTTGACGGTGGCGGTGGATGGATATATTGCCGCTGCTTTGACCTTTTTGGTCAAAAAGTAGTATTTGCGGCCACGAAATGAGTTGTGGCTTCATTTGATGGTATCTGTATGAGTCAATTGGGGTTCAATACGAAGCTGAAGGGTAGAAGTGATGGATGGCGGCCAGACATTCGCAGGATAAGTTCTTTTTAAGGAAGTAACATCTCACCATTGGATGCATAACCTTGCATGGCCTGCTTACACAATGCATTGAATTGCGTTACGTGATTGTGTCTTCCGGGAACGACATTCTCTCTCGTTGGCTTCTGCCTGGAAATGCAGCTTGTCACGTGCCATCGAGAAATTGAAGACTTAAAGGAACGCGACTGCCACCATTATCAATTTTCGAGGACCAACTGCTTACGTAGTGAAGTATTCACCCTACCCTCTTTGATTAATATTAATATTCGCTTTGCTATTATCAATGTTGTCCTTGCAAGACCTCCCAACAGAACTCTTCATCCGCATCATTGATCTACTAAAACCGCAAGATATACCTAGCCTCACAAGAGTGTCGAAATCTTTCAATCGAGTTATCAATCCCATACTTTGGGCCCACATCGAACTTCACCGATCAAGCTTCCACTCTTTGCAGCGTGGGTATCCCCATCAAAAAGACAGTGAACGAGTGTACAGGGGCGTCCTCCTCTCATCTGGCAAGCAATGGTCCCGCCAAGAGGCCCATATCTACGATTCCAAATCTGAGAAGACAACCGTACTTTTTCTTCGAGTCTTTTCACTGGGAGGTGAAGATCGAAGACGTTGGAATGAGCTCGCCTCTCTTGTCCGGAGCATGTGCATCACGATAACGCGGGACGCGCCTGCAGATTGTTGGGACATGCTCGCTTCCCTTCCTAATCTTGAAGCCCTCGAGGTCATCGGGGAGTGTTCGCAATATGACGACGTGCCCGATTACCATTTACCGGTGCATGATGTCCCGGAAAGGAAGATTCGCAATGTCCGGTTGCGAGGATATATCCCTGACGAGTTTGCACTCCACGTGTGCTCTGCATCGAAAAACACCATAACACATCTTGATCTCGGGGGCCTTCGAAATGCCACGTTTGTAAGTCCACCCAGCTCACCCGATTCCGTGGAGTGGCAGTCTTTTGGAATCCCCAGCCTTCAACACTTTTTATCCCCGCGTGGAATCTCTTGGTTCCCTCTCAGCCGCTTCTCGCAATTCACGGCGCTGACCCATCTCATTCTGTGCAAACCAGGCAAGGATACTGAGGCCGATGATATGATTCCCTGGCATTATGATGAAGCCTGCGACATAGAATCTTACGCCATGTGGGAAGCTATAATTCGGAGCACGCACACGACCTTGATCGAACTCACCCTAGAGGTCCGACCCGTGGTGCATGAGATCGCGTTGGATGGTATCACGACTAACGAGCCAGTCCAACCTATGGACAGCGAGCGCGATAGGCTTTTTCGTCAGCTAGTAGGACCCATCCTGCTTGAACCAGACCTGGACTGGTCAAATCTGAAGAAATTGATCTTTTGTGGCATACAATTTCCTCGTGACGGAGTCTGGCCTGAAAGAATCTTTGATAAGTTTTCCGAGGTCGAGGTAGCCATCTTGCTAGGCAATTACATGTTCATAGAGACGACGAGAGGGACGGTACTACAGTCGAGTGGCTGTGATGGGCTATTGCCGAACCCGGAACTGGTTGAGGACTGAGAAGGGGATTCCTCCAGTCAGGGGCAATGATGAATTTCGGGTCCTGCGTCCCTTCTTCTCAGCAGGAGAGTGAAAGCGATGGAAATTTCCCAGAGGGCTATCAATAGACAAGAACTCATCTATGTTCATGGGTGTTATTGTACCAAATACAGCTAAGTGACGATGGCAGCAGAGGGTAAAGAGACTGATCGCAAATGGAAACCCGCAGCAAGGAGAGGGAGAGGGAGTACCAAAAGCAGAAATACCATATTGTGGTTGCATATCCGCCTATTCTACCGCTTCAAGTTCCTTTGAACCTCAAGAGCTCGCCGTCTATCTCCGTGCATTTCTATTTACGAAGCTGCAGGAAAG
Organism: Hysterium pulicare CBS 123377; assembly: GCA_000467715.1. Taxonomy (NCBI): domain Eukaryota; kingdom Fungi; phylum Ascomycota; class Dothideomycetes; order Hysteriales; family Hysteriaceae; genus Hysterium; species Hysterium pulicare. The sequence continues at coordinate 86,392 of AJFK01000199.1, read as the reverse complement.
CCTAGGTGACATCGACTCAGGGGTAAAACTTCGTGAGGTTGTATGCGCGAGGAAGTGAGATGGGGTGGGAATATCAAATCAGTAACTCCGTGGCAACCTCTCGGCTTCCATGGCTCCCATCCATCAGTCCGAGCGTCAATACATGCGGGCAATTATCTCCACATCCCACGTGCCGGCAACGTGGCCAACACGTTTCAGCTTGATAATTGCGTCTTAATCGTCTATTGTGGCAGTTGTGTGATGCACGGCAATGTGGGGTGCTTAATTGTAGAGCGTCATTGCGGCTTCACAACCCCTGCTGGAAGGAACCTAGGTGATGATATATCAAGATCTTCCGTCAACATGTAAATTCCTGTACCTGTAACCGGGGCGAGGATTTTCCTCTTTTGGTCAAGATGGATCGGTTTCAGCATCCGCTGAGCTGTGTGACCTAGCATAGCGTGAGGCCTAGTTCATTCTGCTGTGCAGCTGCGATGCATGTCTGACCTACAGACTCTTCTGCAGTCATGATTTTGCTGAGGTCTACAGACTCAATCATCGTGTGGAACCTTATCTCGGCAAAACAAACTGCGATCAGGAAAGGAACAATTGGCAATCAAGCCCTTTGAATCTGCCGTGGTAAATGGTGGAATGTTTCATCTGTGGCATTCAAGCAGCTGGGCAAGTCTTAGAAAGGTGGAGAGCTGAATGCCGAGCTTGCTTTTTAACCAAGCGCCTAGATTCTCTTGCCTCTTTCTAGGGCGTCATGCATAGTACAACAGAAGCAGGATATCCCGGAGTCAAATCCCCGTGCCCGGGTATCAGGTCCGGCTTACTCTTGCTGGTGATGTTGTTGATGCTGTTGATGCTGAATCGGTCTGGAGAAGCTCCCAGGCGGCGGTGCTCTCCGACGGGCCATATAGTGCGCAGAAGCGTACCGCAAGGGAGAATTGATGAGGTTCACATATCTGAATCAAACACCCGGCCGGAAGCAGCAGGTCATCATGGCTGGTTTTTGGGGAAATGTGGCCCCAGCAGCATTCCGAGCATGGCTGGGAACGTGGGCAGCCGCAAGAAAAACGTGGCAAAGAGGGGCGCTGGGTGTGATTTGGGCGACAGCGCCCGACAGTTGCGAATCAAAGGCGTCTGTCGTGAAGGGCTCCCCTGACAATCCGCACTCGAACAGGGGGTCGAGGTGCCTGCGCGGCGGTGAGATAGGTCAGCATGGGAGAATGGTGCTGCGCGTGCTACGACGGTGCTCCCTCCCATCCCGCTCGTGTTCGTGTAGTTTTCACGCCGTGCAAGGCAGCATGTGTCGGGCCCCGCATTAAAGTAAAGAGTGACCCGCCGCCTGCTGCGAGACCACGCCAGAGACCTACGAACTCCAACCATCGCTTTCCGTCCCAACTCCCGACCGTGTCTCTCTCTCGACCGTTGGAGAAATAACAACACAGGACGTGTCTCGGGCTTCGTTACTCAGGACAGTCCATCCTTCGAAACCCTGTCTGAAAAGACCAAGCCAATTGGGTCAGCCGCTCAACCCCCTTGCCGATCTTGAACCAGACCACGACTGTGAAACGCGAGTGCAAAGACAGGCCTCTTAGCGGGTTATCCGACAACAACTTTCCAAGGTTCCCTTTTCACCACGCCTTCTCCACCATCCAATCTGCACTATCCTGTTGCAACCACAACCTCACCCAACGCTCGCCGCATCCATCTTCCTCGGGTTTGTGGCTTGTCGTCAACCGACTGAACCTCATCATTCAGACATCACACGAGGAACTAAAATCAAAATCGGGAAGAATGACACACTCCATTGAATCATCGAGGCCAATCCTCGCCAATGTACGTCTGCTATTTACTATGCTTTCCAATGTTCCCAAAGGTTGCAAATCCTGGGCTTCGGGAACCCTCACGTCATGAACCCGATCTGTCCCAAGGCTCCCACTTGATTTTACAACACCGACCTCGTGCTAACAAATCCCTCTTCAGTCGACCAACTACCGTGCATCAACACGCCTCTCAACCTACAGCGCCACTCCTACGCTCACTCCATCAATTGCTCCGTCTCACATCTCCACAGCCTCGTCCACAGCTGGCGATCCCCGAGCTCAAGACATCAAATCATGGAATGCCGGCTTCGAACGCCTTGAGGACAAGAGGCTCCAACAGCAACGGTATATAGTCAGCACCGAGAAGAACGAGGACATGAGCAAACTAGCATTAGGCGCCAAGCTGGAACGAGCGCTGGGAAGGAGAATGACGGGACAAGATGCCGTGTTCAAGCCGAAAAAATCTATGAGCGAGAAGAAGAAGATTGCAGCATAGACCGATAGGGCAGTGAACATGATGCATGAGCTGTTTTGAAGAACCTCTTCGCTTGCGGATTAAGACGGAGTTGGTGGTCGAATACGATATCCTGAATCCAGAATAGTTGCATGGCGGTGGAAAGACGAGGACAAACCCGACACCACGCTTCTCTAGCTCCCAAATACCCAACACTGCGAGCAAGTCAATGCACTTTTGTGTTTTGATTTTCATTATACCCACATGGCCGGGTTGACTGATAGAGTGGAATTCCTTGGGCAAACGCATTCGGAGGAGCACATCCTGTCTTCCTGACTTTTTTCTTTTGTTTCTCAAGCACTTTGTTGCCATCGCTGTATCTTTTAGTATACCACTATTGTCTTGGGGGATGTATTTTCATGTTCGAGCAGCGGCTGTCTGCTGCTGCAAGTAATGGAGTCGCATGGGGCTTCTCATCTATCAATATCAAGGATTGTCACTACCACCAACCACCACAAGCATCGTTTACAAAGTCTCACATGTCTCGCAGCAATAACACACACAGCATACAAACCGACTCCCCTAACCGTAACTCAGATATTCGGATCCCCAATTCGCCCCCAACCTGATTTTTTTCTCGTCGTCTCCTCTTGTGCTGCTCTGTAACCGCCATCCCCCTCACCATAGATGTACTCGTCATGATCAGCATGCCCCATCCCATCACATATCTCATCACACAAACCCTGTCCGACCCCTCCCACCGGGCCTTGATGAGATCGCCACACGATTGAAATTAAATCGCAAGATGTGCATACTGCACCTCATCGTGTCGTACCCACCATGCCGGCAGTGCGTGAATTGAGTTTCTGGTAGTTGGAATCAGCAGTGGGGAAAGGACCGACTTTCCAAAGGAAACGAGGCTGGGTGATGGATGATCGTTGGGACGTGCGTGGGAAGTGTGATGGTGATGGACGTTTGATTTTGCTGCTGTGGGAAGGATCGACGGTGAGACGCGGCATCAACTCGGGCAATTGGTGCAGTTTAATCAGAAGGATTGGGTCTGACTTGCCCTTAATCATGTACTACTATCTTCGAAATCGCATGCCTTCAGAAGATATGGAGGGTTCAACGGGTTCTTTTACTGCTATCTTTTCGTTGCTTTAAGCGCATGCAGTGCGGCGGGAGGCTCCTCAGGTGCAGGCGAGCAGCCTCGGTAGATCTGTACCAGATAAAGTTGTTCGGCAATTGGGGTAGTGGTTGGACGAATGCCTTTTCGCTGTTTCATGAATCGTCGGTTCTATGATACTTTTGGCGGGAGGCGGTAGTATAGCGGCACCAAGTGTCAGCTTGAAGCCATGGCTGGGGAGATCCTTTTAGATTATGGTTCGGCTTTTCTTTGATACAAACTATGTTTTCTGACCGTGTCTCTTTTCATCAAATATTCCTCTGCCACCGACGAACTCGCACGGCGCCGTAGATATTCTCCTCCGGTGTCTGAACTTTGTTCTAAGTTAAAGCAATTATCTTCCCCGGATGCGGGTGTGTTGCTCATAAGCTTAACCCTCTTCGACAATGATACGTGCTCAGGCTCTGTATCTTCAGGCACTTTCTAGATAGGCTTGGTAAGGGAAACTGGCTTTAATGGCCTTCACTGAGCCCAAATGAACTATGCAAGCCCCTAGCACTGGAGTTGAAGGAGGTAGCTCCACCCTTTCTCCACCAACAGCTATCGATCACAATTCATAGCCTCCAGCTGCGGGGTTTCCCCGATTGAAGCCTCGATTGTATTATTCTATGCTCTATGAATCCAGATCAAATTCGGCAGATGCAAGACTCATGCCAGTTTTGACTGGACGCTTTTCATGCAGTTCTATTGATACGAATCATTTCATTGACTATGACCTTTCATTGCAACACTAAAAAGAACAATCAACTAGTTAGAAAGTGGGATAAGTACTACATTCTAATCGGAGTTCTCAACAATGCTAATGGTTATCTCTGAACTTGTGGCATCTCTTTTTCAATCTTTTTTTCTATTTTTGAACGTCAATACTGTTGCATCCCCACGCTTGAAGAACCTTCTATCTATCATGCTACATGCACACACAGTTTTCACTCGAGAAGCCTCTCGAGCGCCTCATAAGCTCCATAAAGCCTTCCAGCATCACACAGATTAAGCCTCTCCATCAGAAGCATTACGCCTCTAGCTTACACTACTTTTCGTAATCGATACACAAAAGCCTTTCGGACCTTGAAAGACACCAACAGATGATTACCACTTATCTATATTTGAACTCCGTGCTGCCGTGGCATAGCAAGAACGTTGCTCCGACATGTGCACGTTCACTGCCAAAAAGGATCAGTAAGCGGATGTGGCTACTACTAGTCCGTTTTGATCTCTGCACCTACTGTTCATGGACGCCTCTAACGTACTTTTTTCTGGAGTTGCTATTTTCGGATTGATTGGAAAGGAAACTTTAGGTAATGGTGCGGCTGGAGGTTGCAAATTGACAGGTGAGATGATATCGACTTAGGCTCTAGAGAGTAAGATTATGCTTCTTTCATACAGTATTCACTCGTTTCTCACCATTACGGCTTGGTTTTGTGGTCATGCCCGCAATGATCAGTAAACTTACAAGTCGAACCCAACGCGTTTCCTCTTAAACCGGATCTGACGTGAGAAACCTCACCATTGAGTTTCACACGATGATCTCGGTCAACTTTCCTTCAAGCCTCCATTCCCAGTATGGCCAGTATCAAGTAACAGTCCCTTACCTCATTCGATCTCCCAGCACTCTACTTGTCCACCTGCAAGATTCTGTAATCACTTGCATTCTCTACACGAAAGCATATTGTCCGTGCTTCCTGACCTACCTTTCCCCTTTCCCTTCAGCCAGCGTGCCTGCGTGCGATTACAAACCCCGTCCAATTCACCTCCACTAGGTGTCTCTTCGGGGATTTTACTGGCTATATTGAGAACCAGGCTGTCAGCCACGTACAAGGTCAGGATTACTACACCCCAGGTTTTTCTATTTCCATGCCAGAAATACGAGATCAGTAGGTGCAGGTACCAATGGTGCAGCTGCACCGAATATTCCATGGCATCTAATGGAGCCTTGGTATTGGATGGAGAACGTGGTCTCGTAAGAAGTCCCCGGACTGGAGGCCGAAATAGACACTGGGCTTCTAAACATGACGGTGCATATGGGGACGGCCCGCTTGACATGCTGGGCAGGGAACTCTGGAGAAAAGATAGTTGTATAAAAGGCAGCTGGATCCTCTTCAAAACCTCAGTTCTTCAAGGATTCCAGAGAAGAAACACAACAACCCACCAAGCTTATATTCGCAATTTCCTTCCTTCACAATCCAAAACCCCTACAAAAATCCAACCCAAGACTCCGCAGTAGTCTCGCCCTCAACCCAAAATGCTCACCCACGCCATCACCTCCACCCTCCTAAGCCTAATCACCCTCACAACCGCAACCCAGCTCTTCAGCAACCACGGCACAAAAGCCGGCTGGGACGGCTTTAACCAAGAAAACCAAGGCACAGTGCAAGAAGTGAACAACGTCTACCTGGAAGCCTCCTCGGCGCTCAAAATGACGCAAATCTTCACCCCGCACTACACCGGCCGCTACCACAGCGAAGCCTACGTCAACAACGGCTACAAGAAGGGCGACGAGCGCTTCTACGGCTTCAGTTTCCGCCTGCAGCAGGACTGGGACACGAGCGGTGACCAGAGCTACAACATCGCGCAGTGGATCGCTGATTTCACCCATGTGCCGGGCACCTGTGATGATTGGATGCCGTCGAGTATGATCTGGGTGAAGGGGAACCAGCTCTACAGCCGGCTCAAATACGGCGCCGATACCTGCCACGAGGAAACGACGCCGTCGCCTGCGCTCATGGCTGTCGTGGGGGGGACGTGGTATACGGTGATTGTGCAGGCGAGCTGGCAGGCGGATGGCACGGGGTATTATAAGGTGTGGGTGGATGGGAAGAAGGTGTGGGAGATATACAACACGCCCACGACGCTGGATAGTGATGCGGAGTTTAGTTTTAGGGTTGGGTTGTATGCGAATGGGTGGCATGATCAGAATGATACGTTGGAGGGCGGGCAGGGGACTAGGCAGGTTTGGATTGATGAGGTGGCTATTGGGACGACTTATGCGGATGTGGATCCTGCTAAGTGGAGGAGGAAGAGGGGGGTTGAGTGGAGTGCTTGAGGGACGGGCTGGGGATGGGGTTGAGGATGGAGGGGAGGGGATCGTGAAGGATTAGTTCGTGTAGAGAAGCTTCAGTTGTAAAATTCTTGGTGTTTAGTGAGCAGAAATGCTAAGAACGTGATGAATCCTGTTAACCTCGTCAGCATTTAGGTACTGATAAGATAGTGAATTGGGTTCTGTGGACGGCGGAGACATTGTTTTGTTGTCTTTTGTTGATGTGAAGATAGGGGGAATGATGGAGCTTTGGTTCGGGATGGTGAGGGAAATGGATGAGAGTTTATACTCTAAAAGAGACTGAAGCATGACCTATCGTTAGTGGTAAGAAGTGACAGATGAAGGTAGTCAACTTTCGATCCGATGTAAGCAAAGCCGTTATAGCTGAAGATGCTAAGGATCATATCCCAAAAGCCACGCTCAGTTCATTCAATACGGGACGGAAGCAAACATCAAAGCCGTACCCAATAAACCCGCATAGAATTTGTTTCACCAATGATCTGTTCTTTCAAAGTATAACGACGCAAAAAAGGCAACACACACATGCATCTCAGGTCCCCTTAACATGACATGGAGGGACCAAATCAGGCGGAACCCACACCGAGTCGAAATTCATGATAAGAGAAGAACACACGATAGTAGTTTAAGGAAGGGACAACACCGATCAAAAAAGAGATGTAAAGTTAAAGGAAAAACAAGCCCGCCATCCGCAAATCTCATTCATGCTGCATTTCTCCCCCTTGAAAAGCCGCGCCCCACGGCCATCTCGGCGAAGGAAACCCAAGCATGAACGGATCTCGTCCCGGCAAACAACCCGCACGAACGCAATCACACACCACCATCCATCCATCATAGCTTACAACGCTCCAAGAATTTCGGTTTCGCCGCGACACGACGTTGCACGGCCACCACCGGAGATTCCTAATAACTCAACGATAGAAAAACGACAGACACTAATTATGAAGCACATCCCCCCCTCTTTGAGAAAGAGAAGCACCATCCGCCAAGCATGACAAGGAAACAAAACCACCACATTCCATCCGGTCCGATCTCCCATCACTTCCCCCCTTTCGCAAAAACCTGGGTCCGTAAATCGACGTTTTCATGAATAATACATAAGTGGTAAAGGTGAGCCATGCAGCCAACTTGCGTTAAGTCGGATGACGAAGTTTGGGAGTGGGTGAGAACACGCAAGCACGTAGTGCAATGGGAAAATGCCGCCCTGAGGGGTACGTTACAATGTAATTAACCGGTGCAGAACTAGCCTTGATGCCTTTAAGTTTTGTCTCTTTCGCCGGCGAGAACAAGACAATGTCAAGTACATCAAGCCAGTCCCGGACGTTACGTCATTCCAAGGCCATTTGAAGAAGCGCATGTAGTGTCAAAGTCGTGACCGTAAGTCATGGGAGGGTATAATCGAGTAAAACAAATGGGCATAGAAAAGAGTGCAAGTGTAGGTATGTGTATAGTGTCGATTCATTAGTTCGGGTATTGCTGAGGAAGGAAGGTGGAGAACGATATCGGCTGTATTGTGGGAATCGTTTTCTCGAAGATTGTTCGGCGTCGGCGATCGAGGGGAGGCTTAATAATAGAAGGATTCGTCTATCGTCGCCCAAACCTGCTGCACGGGAAGTTCGCAATTGTTCATCTGTGTGTGGTGTGCTACTTCTGAGAGGATTTCTGCTTTCGAGGAGTGACGGGTCTGCCACCGCCAAACCCAGCTGGAACGTACTTTTGTTTCTTTTCTGCTGGTTTCAAAATCTACATCAAAATTAGCGTCCGATTATGATCGCAATCAAGGTAGGGAATGGATTTACCTGGAAGGAGCAAAGTAGACTTTCATCAACGCTCATCATTGCACCTGCATTGTCGAATTCACCACAATAGTTGGGCGCGCTGAAGAGGGTGACTAGTTGTCGCTTTGAGAAGAACTCGTAACCATCTTCCACGACCTGATGAGCACGACAGATGAGATCCATGTCATGTTTTTGTAGGAAGCGAGACACGACGTCGGGTCCGAAGGTAAAGGATACACCTCTGTCGTTCTCGCTCCATCCTGTGATATCCTTGTCTGGGTCGGACCATAGGAGATCGCAAAGTAATCCACAATCAGGAATCTGGACGGGTTAGCGGATTGCGGAGCGACTCCAGCAAGATAAAACTACACGATCAGACTACAATAGTATGACAAGGACGACTTACATCGGTCGGTCTCATAACACGACGGATTTGCTCCATTGAGTTCAGATCGGGGCTCAGTCCTCCGTGCATTGTGAAAATCTTCTCATCGATGATTGCAGCAATCGGCAAGCAGTTGAAGCAATCTGTGAACGTCTTCCATAATTTGATATTGTATCGTCTCTTGCACTCATCGTAGAATCCATAGATACGATTGATCGAGGCGCACTCGTGGTTTCCACGCAGGATGAAGAAATTTTCAGGGTATTTGATTTTGTATGCGAGAAGCAAGCAAATTGTCTCGAGGGATTGTTTGCCTCTATCCACGTAGTCGCCGAGGAAGAGGTAGTTCGCTTCTGGTGGAAACCCGCCGTATTCGAATAGACGCAGGAGGTCATAGTATTGGCCGTGTATATCGCCACAGATCTGCAGTAAAGCGCAATGTTAGTCCGGAAACGACTCTACCGACTGCAAGATGCTGTACTGACCTTGATCGGCGCCTCGAGTTCTAGGAGTATAGGCTGGGAGATGAATATCTCGCGAGCCTTGGTGCACAGATATCGAATCTCCGTCTCCAACAACTGCACCTGTTTTCCGGGTCTGCTCCCTCTCACCTCCAAGAGTCTGTCTATGATGGAGTCCAAGTCCACCTCATTTTCTGCCATGGCTGGAGTTTGCTCGTGGCTCTAGATAGGTGTGAAGAAGCAAGGAGGATCCTCGCGCGGGGTAAAGAGGTGGGGAGAAAGGGGAATTTTCGCGTTGCACGGTCTACTGTATCTTGTCTGTTTCGCTCGCTACGTTAGCAATCGTGGAAAAGACAAACCCGGTGACGCAAGTTGTGAAGTGTACAGCTATGACTGGCTTTCGAGGTGACTGGACAAGTAACCGGGGAGGTGACGGAAATCATATGCAAACTAACCTCTGATGAAAGTAGATGGGTTACAATCGAGCTAAGTGTCGACTTCAGTCGTTTTGTGTGCAGAGAATGGCTTCAAGCCCCTCAGAAGACGGCCAACCGTAATTCCGGAATCACGCGACTCCACCCGAATCTAAGATGGACAAAGCTCAATTATGATATTCTGAGAGCGTACAGCTGCTGGCGCTTCACGAGGAGAGGCGAGCGCTTGGTAGTGACGTGTGGTGGAGTTGTTGTGGTGACTGGAGCGGATCCAGGTTTTCGTGAAGTGGGATGGTGGTGTTGTTTTTCACCGCCAAAGCTAGCTTCGCAGTTGCTGCTCGCGGTGTTGGTGGCAGTGGACAGAAAGACCTAAGGCTCAGTAGTGCAAACCAAGTATACTCCGTGCAGGTTGAGATGTTTTGGCGATGTCGGTGGGTGGTGAGGGCGGATGCAGGCTGATGTTGGGCGTTGCCGTTAAGTTTGTGTTTCAGCGAGAGAGAAGGGCTGGAGCCTCGCTCGTTTAGGAAGTGTGCGCTTTCGAGTCTGGCCTGGAATGTACCGACGCACCCAAGAATATCTGCACAGGATGCGGGCAAGTAATTGCGAGGTGACGAGGGTCGGGAGGGCGGGAGAGTGCAAGTCAACGAGGCAGGGAGGGTGAATAGACAGGACAGGTCTGTAGGAAGGGATGGGATCGTAAGGCCGACGACGCAGCAGAGCAAAGGCAAGCCGCAAAGACCCAGCCGACAGCCCGAACGAGTCTGGCGCTAACTGGGCCCTATAGGTACCTAGGTGTACGGTACAAAGAAACGTTTCTAAGCCGTGTATTTTCTCCACGCCTTACGACTGAACCGCGTAATAACCTTCTCTCGCGCCCTCAATGCTTCCACAACGCAATTGTCTTCTCGAAGCTCCCCATGCTAGTCAAGCTCTCCGAAAGTAACCGGCTATTTTGCCACAGACTACTGCGTAAGCTTTGCCCTCATGATCATCACGGCACGGCCCTCTGGAACCCCTTAGGCACCAACATGTTAACATTACATACATTTCTCCCGATTTGGCTCATGCGGCTCTGTGACCGGTGTACTCTATTCAGAACATGCCTAATGAGCTGACATCGAGGCTGTCGATGCCCTACCAGGCTGAACACGTATAGACTTCGATCATCGTCACGTGCAAGCAGCTTCCTGAAGCACCAGACTGGCATATGAACAGGAGAAAGAACATCTAGCTTCATTTCAAGCATGTACAAAGAGTAGTGAATATATCGATGCAATGCACCCGCGCCAGCCGGTTGCCTGTCTTCGCTAATTATGCATTCCTTCAATATGCCACCGCCAATCTCTTTCCGCTACGCCAGCCAAAGAACAATTTGCCAACTCGAGAATCCTCATTGCCGAAAAGTCGTGAAAGCATTCTCTGACGTTGCACATAACCCAACCCATATGATACAAGAACTCGAGATCAGGAGAAGAAACGTAGATGCTCATATGCAGCAACCAAAATGCAAATGCCGTATCAATATCCAGCAGCCACCCGAAATGCAAGCCAAACAACCGTTTTAATAACAGCAGTGCCGCCGTTTGTGAATGAAGCAAGGGGCGAATAATCAAGAATACAACGAATGTGAAGCATTGACGCTCGAGCCTTACCTGCCTCCCAACGCCGTGCCAAACTTCTAATAAACACAAAGGCCATATAAGAATAAGAAGAATGAGCGCGTTGCAACATAGACATAGAAATATTTCTACTACACGTCTTTTCGAAGGGAACACGACACAAGAGGAATTGCATGGAGCAGAATGAAAACAAGGAAGTGGGGTATCATGGAAACACTAGTATACGTGAAGATCAGCCAAGGGTGCGGCCTCCAGAGACAATTCCTTGGCTGGGTGTCCGGGCCAGGTCGGGTCTCATAGGAGCGCTATAATTCTGTTCGCCGAAACTTGTGGCTGAACGAGAATCCCAAGTTTCGTCACCCAGCGCGCTCAACCAAGTATTACCGAAATCTTGGCGCAGTGCCTCTATTTTCTTCTTGTAGAGCTCACTGCTCATGTCGAACTCAGGAGGAGGACTTGAGATTGGTATCGAACCTTGGGGAGTTACGATCGCTGTATTGAGAACGGGTAGTTGTTGTGCTTTTGTGACAGGGGATTCTATTGTGCTTGTTTCTTGCGGACTGGAGAGAGGCCTTTTGGTGGGATCTCCGTAAACATCACCTCCTGTAGAAGGCTCGCTAAACCGAGGTGCTGGAGGAGGTATGACCTGCGCCTCTGAGTGGTGGAACCGTTCGTTCTGCGAAAGCTCAACGATTCTCCTTTTCGTGCCCTTTTTGCGCCTGTGGGAGCCAGTGCCGTGGCCGCTTTTTGAGCGATGAAGAGAGTTAGACTTTCGAATGGGATGATCGATCCCATTAGATGTTGCTCCATCAATTTCCACCGGAAGAGGCTTCGGGGGAGGTGTCGGCGGTGGAGGCATGTCGTCCTCTGGTGGCGGCTTCATGATTGGAACGCCAGGAAGCTCGGGTGCTCTGTCCACTAGCTGCTTTCTCTCGCTGTAGCCTGGACCAGTAGAGTCAATCATAATGTCTTCGGAGTAACCTGGCGTTTTCCGGAACAAATTGAAGATAGTCACCCGATAGCTGCTATGGGTTTTGCAAAATGGGTTGCGATGAACATAGATCTCCTGGATATCAGGTATACCAGTAAGACGAGCAACCTCCGTAGGATCTGTCAATTTGTTGTCCCTGAAATCCACACGTTCTAGTGACAGAAGACGCTCGACCCCAGCAAGAGAGATCAACCGATTCGAGCGCAGGTTCAAAGTAGTTATCGCAGGCAATGGGTTTCTTCCTAGGGAATGCAAGCTTTCGATCATACAGTTTGATAGATTGAGCGCACGCAGACATGTTAGAGAAGCTAGGCTATCTGGAATTTCTGCGAAAAGATTCGACGATAGGTCAAGTGATTGTAATGTGTTAACCAGAGGAGCGAGACTAGTGGTGGAAATATTGGTCAAAGCATTGTCGGCCAGACTTAAATGTCTCAGAAATCTCCATTTGGTAGAAGGAAACCATCCGAGAGATAGAAGATTCGAAGTGCTGTTTCGAGGGGTAGCTGATCGAACACTTGACCCTGAACTTCCAGATGACCGGCGGATGTTAGGAGCACTACTCCTCCCGTAAACGTAGGACGATCCGTGCCGAGAGCTAGGCGGTCTTGTGGGAGAAACACTCCTTTGTCTGGGCCGAATCGTACTTTTCGAACCACTTGAACCTGCTCTTGCTAATGGAACACTTTGGGGACTGCTACTCGATTTGTCGGCTGTCATGGGTGATGTCGGAGGAGAGTCCGACTGAGCCAATTCCGTTGCCTTTGTGGCTGGATTTGGTGCAGCCCACGGAAGTACAGGAGACGGCGGCTGCTTAGCAGATCTTCTTCGCCGCTTGTCCATGTCGTCTAAAACAATATTTATCAATAGGTCTGCAGGGTCGTCCACACCGGCTCGTTTGACAGTCAGGCTGCGTAATTGCTCAGACAGTCGATCCCAGCCATAGAATTGCCGGAAATCTACGTCGTATATCTCAAGTGCACTTAGGTTCTTAAATGCAAAGAGAGGCACGGCAGTGTCAAAAGGAAACTCCTCGTAGCCTGCAATAAGGCGGGCTTTGTGATCTGGCGCAAGCCTCAGACATGGAATCTTTGTGAAGGCGGAGAACAGGTACTTTAGGTCCTCTTGGATGGCGGCCTTCTGTTTTTCTGCTTTCGCTGCACTGTTTGAGGCGAGACCTAGACTTGACCATAGCGAAGACATTCCTGACATGACACTGCGCACGCTAGAGACAGAGTGTATCGAATCCCTATCTGAAGTTCGGCTTTTCTTCCTTTGTGCCTTGCTTAGGAAAGACACGTAGTTGGTTGGGGAGGCATCTGAGTGTATATTCTCTAACCGCACATTCATAGGACCCACTGGTATCCCCAGCTCTTCGAACCGTGATAGGAGGTAGAACAAGTGGTGTGGAGTAAGGGTGAGCTTCGCAGGTTTAATAGTTTGAGAGGTAAATGTGAGATAGGGAAGAGACAATGCTGCGGCAAAGGTTGCAGAAGTAGTGGAGGCAGAGGAGGTTGGCGTAGCAGCAGATGGCGGTGTCGCCGACCCAACTGCATTTGAACCATTTTTGGGTGCTTGACGTTGGAGTTGAAGAGCGTTGGCAAGAGCTTTTTCGTGAGTTCGCACAAAGTACGCCAGATTCTGCCGTCAATCAGTATTCTCTTCTGGCCACGTTGTTCTACCCAAAGCAGGAAGACCATGTAGGTGTTCCATGGCTTTTTTCATTTCGTTCCGCGTACCTTTATGAAAATCTGCCCATCCTCTGTGTCCATCTTTTGATATTCGCTTGCTGCGAATGCATGTAGGGCTTATCGAGTCGTTTATGTACTTGTGATTGAAGAAGAAGAGTAAAGATGGAGACGTCGCTGAAGGTTGATCGTGGGGAAGTCTAATGTTCCTGAAGAGGATTATGGAGAGAAAGGACAGAGTCGGCCAAACACGAGTACCTGAACAGCTTTGTGTCAGTACAATCCTTCATCCTCTCCAAACCGAAAGAACAACAGTGACCGGAAATAAAACATAGAATTTCATCGAGTCGCCGTTGCGTGGGGTGGGTACAATCGCGAAATCACATACAATGGTCTACCTCCTCCGGAGTATGGGCCCCAGGTGAGGACCTAGGTGAAGATGCAATCAAGGCGAAGGACGAGATGATATGCAGCAGAGCGTAAGGTAACGAGAGGTCAGTGGAGCCGTCCTTCAAAGTGGTCTAGAGGAGAGACCAATTAGAGGGTGTATCAAGAAGGCCTGCCGGCCGCTGCAGACGCCGCAGTTGCTATCTCTAGCAAAGGCTGCGAAACAAGATGCAGGCCCGAACAACGCAAGCCGTCAGCGCCCACAACCACGATGCAAAGAATAAATGAGGACGACGCGGAGATGGCGCGCCTGAGATGGTTGCACGGGGAGGAAGATAAACAAGAGGAAGAAAGTTGGGCTGGCTGGTGGGGAGCCCCGGTCGTGTGAAATTAGATGTCGATTTCTCCAATAAGCCACAGCGGGAGGCAAAGAGCGAGCTGGAGGGGCTCGAGGGGCTCTTGCGCTCTCGTCAGGCTGGCGAAAACCCTGACCACGGACGAGGCGTCACGAAGAAGATATGCTTCGATGCATCCGACGAATGCCAACAATGACCTGCTGCGACATTGCGGATTCAAAAGATAGCGGATGATGGCGACCATCTCGGAGGCAGCATGCAGGGCCGGGGATGATAACCTCTTTGATCATAGCCAATCACGCCTTCGAAGGCCCTCACCACCATGGTTGCTCAGGCGCTAGATCATGCAGATGTGCTGAGCGCAAACAACCATCCTTGGGTGCAGAGGACGACACAGCATCTCGACACCTCCCGCAGACGGTCCATCTGCCTGGTTCTATCACCGGAAGGCCAGCGACGGCCACCTTTCCACACCGCCAAAGGCTGCAGAGAAGTTCAAATCAGCAGCCGCGAAATGGTGAGGCCGCGCTTTCTCGCCCGATAGAATGGGCGTCGTCGTGAGAAGCATTCCGGTTTGGCTCATGGTTCCCTAGCAGATGCTGCAGCACGCACAGTCCACCTAACACGCTCTCGTACTCGACAATCGACCAATGAATACAGATCCCAGCCTTTCCTCGACCTCATCTGGGGCCCCGCTCTGGACGAGACTCGACGACTTGACGCCATATCTCCTGCACCAAGGACTTTTGCAGTTCCAGCGCACCTTTCCGGAAGTACAGATAGGACCATCACCCGTCTGTATTCCTGATATGCGCGACATATGAGGGTAGAACATTTTTGTCCCTTCTATCAACGGGCAGTCACATGCGAATAATGGCTTGCAACCGCTTCAGAGTGTTGGACCCTTAAGCGCGCTTACCGGGGGATAGCACTCCACTCACTGCGTACCACCCTAAAAATACGCTTGGCCAACATCATCAGAATGCAGGTGCATGATAAAATCCTTCAGAACCCAGGTATCTGCTCTTCTCAAATGTCAGCGTCCTCACCAAGGACTTTCAGTTAAGGTTGAAACTCTGATAAACTTTGTCATGCAAGTTAGCATGCGGTTATCGCGGGGCTTCTTCCCGCCAGATTACATATCTGAATGTGACACAAGAATGTCACACGTTGGCTCCCGTCTAACTAGCGAAGAGAATCTGCCCATTATTCCCAGACTATGCTCTCCAAGCGGGCCGACTAGCCTCGTAGGGTGCGTGGACTCCGATTTGCTGGTGTAGAGCTTGCAATGCATATTGACATCGCTCCATCGTGGGCTTCAAAGACCCGAGTTGTCAATCTCAGTCGGGGGTCTCCTTGATTTCTAAACAATGGTGGAGAGAAGAAGATAGCAAAGCCCTTCTTCTCGAAGGGGAGCCATCCTCAGGTTGTACACTCGACGAGATGCAAGATTTGAGGGGATATCAAAATCTCTGCCCCACTTTCCTTTAATGGATCTGCCCAACAGGCCCGGACCTCGCAGGCCTCGGGAGAATCTTGGGCGGTGAGTAGCCGAATGTTTTAGCGTCCGCACGGTCCATTCACACTTGTCCCATTTTTGCCGCCGCCCATCTGCAGCGCCCCTCAACACCATGGCCCTTCTATCGTCGTATGCCAGCACTGGGCACCAGCACTGGTCTACCGATTTCACTCCCTGCTTGCGATGAAGACGCCTACAGGTGGCCAGTCTCCCATGTCTCTCTCAACTAGTGCGCATATTGGATGGCCTGGGCTCGCCTGGCCGGATCCTCGACATTTCTTGCACCTCTCCATCTTCGAGCCTTTGCGGCTAAAACGTTCTGCTGTGCCAGAGAGTGCTGCGTTGCATTCACAGCAGGTCTCACCGCTAGAACGGTGTGGACCGCCCCGTGGGGTTTAATGCTGTCAGACAGAAGCTTGGTATGAGGCTGATGGGATGCAGTGAGAAAATGAGTGGATGATCCTTGCACTCCATTGTTTTCGCTTCGGCATGGCTTCGGTAACCGAACACGCATGCACATTCACAACATCAAAATATGACGCTTGTCAAGTGTTCGGAATGCCGGTTTCATCTCTTTCCGAGATCTATGTTCCAAGATTCGGACATTCACCGTTTCTCCAGTGCCGATCATCGAGGCCACGAATGGCTTGCAGGTCCCTGCAGTCTTATCAGATCAACATGTGCTATTTCGTCAAAATAGCGGTCATCCTTCCGCCTTCCTTTATTGGATCGAAGTATACGTACTTTAAAGGATGACCTCTGCCGTGTCCTCTCTCATGTAGAGGCAAGATTGCCGCAGATCAGATAAGTCTAAGCTCGACCGGTCTTCCTCCGAAAGTGTACGCATATCTTACCACACAAGCATTCGGTATATCTTCATTCTCTCACCGCCTTCTCAAATATTAACTTCTCCAAGTGAACATTTTAGAGAAGCACTTTGAGACCTTTCTGCCTCATCAAAGTAATATCTTATTTGGTCAGTATCACGAAGTTCCTTTCTATGTAAGTACTGGGTTTGCTGCGTATAGAGGTAAAACTTTGGATCATGATATTCTACAAGAAGAGGGTTGAGCGGAGTCTTTTTGTAGGTCTATCTAGGGTGAAGTCCTTCGTTTTTTACAAGCTTCTGTGAATCTCCAAATTCATCATGATGCTATCTATATACGTAAGTACAGCACATGCATTGTTACAAAGACATCGCATATCCTTGAAGAGTTCACGTCACACCTTGGAACAAGCTACGTACGTATTTTATACATCCCTTCACAAACACATACATTACCTTCGCCCAAGGCCCCTGGCTCTCGATATCAATCTCTCCACCTCTTTGTCCCCAATACCTAACTTCCTAATAATAACGCGGACACTTTCCACATCACTCACTCCGCAAACTCCAAAGAAGAAAAGCCCCAAAAATGCCCTTCGGAGACCGCCACTACCGCGCCGCCATCCGCGGCACCCAATCCCTCATCCGCTCAGGCGCCCTCCCCGCCTCCGCAGCCCAAATGGTCAACGATCCCGAAGCCTATCGCAGATTCAACAGCACTGCGCCACCATATAGAAATTTTCTCGGCTACGACGGTTACCCAGATCGAGAGGCTATTGCTGGTAGAGGGCTGGATCCTGATGAGTGGGTGAGGGGTGGTGCGCCCACTACAGCGTATGGGAGGGCGGAGGAGTTTGCGTGGAGGGGGGAGAGAGAGAGGTTGGAGGAGAGGGAGAGGATGCGGATGGAGGCTATGATGGGGGAGTTGAGAATGAATGGGGATCCACGGATGATGTATGATCCAAGGATGATGGAAGGGCACAGGACTGGCGGTGGGAGACCGAGAGGTTATAGTGATCCTGGAATGATGGGGCCGGATATGATGGATGACCCTAGAATGATGGGTATGATGGAAGATCCTGGATTGATGAATCCTAGGGTGGATCCTTATTTGATGGAGCCTGGAAGCCGTTATGGACCGAGGCAAGGTGGACGTCGACGGAATCCTTACTATTAAGTAGCTTTGAGGTATGATGCAGCTAGAATGTATTTAGGGAGAATCCGATGTTCGGTATGACGTTGAGAGGCTCTTATAGGAACGCATACAACGTGGAGTTCTGAGAAGCATGAACTCAAGGAAATAAGTGGACAGTTAGAAATATAAATAGTTTTAAGTTCTTAGCCCCAACATGGTATCATAGTCACCTAACAAACCCAGATTCCCAATCCTCTGCCTGAAAGATACGCCATCGCTCCTACCGATCATAATACTTGAGGGTAATTCCTCTCATGATATTCGATACAAAATCACGCATCCACCTCAAGCATCTCCCTAAGCCCCTTCTCGGAAGCTCTATACCACCTGCCCCTCTCCTCAAGCTCATCGCCCAAACCACCACCTTCCTCCCTCCTCTTCCTCGCCTCCGAAGCCTCCCTTACCACGCCTTTCTTCTTGATCTCCAGCGGTCTCAACTCCGCTTCCAATTTCTCAAGTTCGTTCTGCTTTCTCGGTAGCGCGGCCTGCAGTTGCGCCAGTTGGGAATTCAGAGCCGAGAGTTCGGATTGTCGCTCTTGAAGGAGAGTGAGGGTTTTAGGGAGTGGTAGAGATAGAGAAGGATTGGATTGTGTGTTAGACTCGAGAGAGGTTTGGAGCGTAGCGATTCTGGTCTCCAGAGATGAGATCTGAGCGGGGAGTTGGGCGAGGGATGTTGTGTGGAGGGTGATTGATTCGTGTCCTGAAAAACTTCATCAGTATAATAGGCATATAATCTCCATGAAAGTGAAGATGCATACGCTGACTCAAGATCCTTCCTCTCTCCTCCAACTCCTTGAGCATCTCAGCGACCTCTACTTTCTGCGCCTTGAGACTCGTCTTCGCATCCACCAACTGCGCTTCCAATCTCTGATTCTCCTCCCCTTCCACAAACAACGGTGGATTATCCGTGATTCCCCTCAAAAACTTCTCTTTCGTGACTTGCTCGACGTACGAGAATCTCAGTTTCGAGAATAATTCCTATTTGTACACAGTTCCAGTTAGTTTAACGCTCTTGAGCACGACCGGAGAAGCGAGAAACGGACTTTGTAGTGAATAAGATCTGCCTCTAATCCAGCTGGTGTCGCATTCTCAAATGCATCGGCAGAATCATCAGAGACTGCGGAGGTCCTCTTCTGCGCGCTCTGGGCTTCCTTGGGGCGAATCGCATCGGCGAGTTCAATGATTTTGATTTCCTGGTTTTTCTCGATTTCCGCGAGCGCGGTGTCCGGAGATATGACCATTTTATTGGGTGGTTCTGCGGGTATCGTATTGGAGTGTCGGTTTGGTGGATGTTGTTTGTTTACGTTTGTCTTGAGTGGCGGCATCCCCGATAGGGCTGAACTGGGGCCGCAGTGCACGGACAATATCAAACTCTTGGCCTGTGTGGAATCATTTCTCCATGCCTTTGCTTTCCCCGCGACATTCACACACTCTCTCTCCAGGGTGTTTCACCGACAGGATGCCACCAAATGAGACGCTCGATCCAGGGGACTACGACGATGACTACGTCGCCGGTCTCCTCAAGAAAGATGCAAAGACCGTCTCGGAGAAATATAGCGTGGTTGGTTTTAAAGCGTTTTTACAATCAAGGTATCCTCCCCAATTTCTCTTTTCTGCTCTGGTTCTTTTCCTGTATTTTAAGCTTCACTTCTATTTGCTGCTTATAAGCCGCATTGTTTTCTATGTCTATTGCTAATGACGCCCAGGCCCTCAAGCAGTGCGCCCAAACCGAATACCCGTTTTCTGCGTAACATCCTCCGCGAAACGGACTCTCATAATGCGGCTTTACTGGCTAAAGAGGCGGAAGAATCGAAGGCTAGATTAAGGGATATGCGTCGGAAGGAAGAGAGGGAGAAGGAGAAAGAGGAAGAGAGACATGGACGGCTGACCCCACCACTGTATGATGAGGATGATGGGAGCAGTAGGAGGAGGAACAGGGCGTATGGGGAATCCACTAAACGGAAGAGATTAGAAGAGGGCGAGGATGAGGGGAGGGATAGAGAGAGGAGGCGGAGGCATGGTGAGGGAAGGGCTCATAGGTCGAGGAGAGATGACTCAAAAGACCGGGACAGAAGGAGGGAGCAGAGAAGCAGAAGATACGATGATGGCGGAGAAGATGATGAGCGGAGAGAAAGACATTCAAGGCATCATCGAGATCGGAAGCACGAGTATAATAATGATTCAGAAGGCAGCAGGGCACGAGAGAAAGAACGATCCTCTCGAAGACACAAGCGGCAAAGATCTTATTCTCAATCCCCGTCACGATCACGTTCACCAGCGCATTCAAGCAGACACCATAAATCGCGCCGAAAGCATCACGAATCACCACCTCCTAGCAGGGCGCCACCTTTCCCCGAACGTTCTCGAGGGAAAGCATCAAAGCAGAACGGCAGCACCAAAAAAGTACGCTCCCCTTCCCCCGGCTCAGCATCCGATCCCCTCGAAGCCATCCTAGGTCCTCTCCCACCCCCACCCGCCCCCAAAGTCCGCTCCCGCGGCCGCGGAGCCTTCAAATCCACCTCCGCAATGGACGACCACTTCTCCGCCACCTACGACCCCACAGCCGACGTGCAGCCGCATTCCGACGTCGAAGACGACTGGGACCAAGCCCTGGAAGCGCTGCGAGATCGCCAGCGCTGGAAACAGCAGGGCGCGGATCGACTTCGAGCTGCGGGGTTCACGGATGAGGAGGTTAGGAAGTGGGAGAAGGGGGGCGAGAAGACGGAGGAGGATGTGAGGTGGGCGAAGAAGGGGGAGGGGAGGGAGTGGGATCGGGGGAAGGTGGTTGATGGGGATGGAGACGTGGATTTGAGGGCTGAGTGGGGGAGGTTGACGTGATTTTTACTGGGGCTGGATTCAGTAATAGAGAGTTGGGGATTTTCTAGATTGTACGTGCAGGGCACACCACTATACAGGCATGGTGGGATGGTGGTTATAGATATACCCTTTATCAAAGAAGTTTTCTTTATGAGTTAGGTGCACGGGTTTTAGGATGGGTAAATGTCTACATTGATGATATTTATGAATTTGATTGACGAGTGTGACGATGAGCTCTAAAACAATAAGTCTTTAGATGGAGTGCTATGG
This sequence comes from Hysterium pulicare CBS 123377, assembly GCA_000467715.1. Lineage (NCBI taxonomy): Eukaryota > Fungi > Ascomycota > Dothideomycetes > Hysteriales > Hysteriaceae > Hysterium > Hysterium pulicare. The sequence goes on along the minus strand of AJFK01000199.1, from coordinate 65,163 downwards.
ATCATGTCGGAATGCCAGAATAATCTATATCCGATTAGTCTCCCCGAAGTAGTAGACCCTCACTTCTCTAAATGCAATTACTCGCCTTATAGTGAGCAATGCCGAACGCTGATGCGGAACTCAATCCGGTCGGACTGTCGAAGAATGTAGGTGCCAGAGGATTGTAGTATGAGACGAGTAGTTTGGAGTCGAGAATGTAAAGACGTGTAGTGACTGCTGCCACAATAGCCGGCACATTTGACAGACAATAGAGCCGACCAGTGCCGAGAGAATTGGTAAGAGGGGTAGAGAGGACACCTTCTCATCAGTGGTTTGCAGCTCGTAGCTGGTTCTGAGCTGATATAGAAGCTGGGAAAGGTCGTGCTGTTACATGCTACATGTGGGAGCTATGGGTGTGGAAGCTACTCAGTAGGATGAGTACTCAACGAGCGAATTGCTTCAAATTTGGAACTCCTGGGGTAACTCTCTCGCGTGGTAAACTATCAATGTGTTGTCTTTGAGTAAGGATGCAGCAAGGAAATGTTTCTTCAAGTAGCCGCTGGGAGGTCCACACTGATGATGCGTAGCTGGATTGAAGTCGACATTGACGTACGGCTGCTGGAGAAGGAAATGTGTGCCCTGCCATTTTGTTATCCGTTGGATGCGACATAATCCTCGAGACTACGCTTGTGGTACATGATCCTATCGGCGGCGTCTTGGAAAGAATGTTCAGAGATGCGCTGTTGAGCACATGATGGCCTTCGTACAAGTAGACCTGTGTACTCGCACCAAATCCCAAGTCGATCGGCCAACTTGAAATCTTGAGGTATTTGGTGGTGCCTGACGTAGAACCGATGTCTGCAACAGCGCCGCTCTTTTTCTTACGTCCGAAGCTCGAGAAAGTAACTTGCTGGTGTGAACTGCTTATCATCTTTGGTTTTAGAAATAGGAGAACACGAGCAGGTGGATGGGTGCCATCTCGATATGGAGTAAATGAGGAGTATAGCCAGACTCAAAGGCTGGCTCTGACACATACCTATCACTTGATTGCAAGTGAAAAACATGCACAGCTTGTGGACGAACGGCCACCGACTTTCTCTCCCATTCCAGTGGGAAAATGGGAGTATCCCTCGGCTGAGCTCTGGCACAAAGCAGTGAGGGATTTGTCTTGGACAACCGTAATGGAAATGGTCAACGAGCATTTTGCGGATTGGATGTTGCAGTTTCAATCTTTTTTCTTTCTTTTGGAGTATCGACGTACTGTAGATCGCCTTCATTGAAGAGTCCGGTTCAAAGGGTGCTTTTCATCAAGGTAGGCCCGAAAGTGACGCACACAACAAGAAAAACGCCTCGTATACTTCTTATCCTCCGTGGTAGTATTGGAATCCTACCGTGTATCCACTCTTGATGGAAACCCGCTGCAACACTGCGTTGCGTAATAGCTCATATGACATTTATGATTCCGCCTCGTTCCCGAACAATAAGGCAACCGCGCAGATCTGATTCAACGGTCCGATATATAAGTGCAGATTTCGGGTATGTCTCACTACCGTTGTGCGCGATGATTGGTTCGATGTGTAGCATGGATTCCGTATTCCACGAGATAGAGGATTGAGATCCACCAACCAATTGGTCCGAACTAATAGCTCGGGATGCCGTTTTATCATGCGAATCCTACATGTAATCATCAATCCTCAAGCCATAACTGATAGATTCTGTAGCAAGAAGCGGAGAGGGGCGCACTGGAGGAAAGATGAGCGGTTTCGCCGCGCAAGCGCATTGAGTTTTAACATTAGTTAGGCAAGGTTAATCAAATAAATCCAAATGCTTTTGACAGTGGTAACGAGTACGAAGGGTGGAACCCAGATGGTGACCCCTACTTTCGTGTGTCGGCAATCAGCGGTTTTCAGTACGTCGAAGTTTTTGTCGGGTGCAGGACAAGTGAGGGACGTTCTGCACGTGAATGCAGCCCACTTAAGGTTCGGATCGAAAAGCCACAGAAAACGGTTCTGGACAACATGATCGGATCATGCCTGCGCTGGATAGCCAAAGAGGAATGCCGATGTTGTTAGCTGAACGTGGGATGAAACGCGCAGTCAGCCGCATGGTCGATGCGATGATGCTTGTCTGTAGCAAGCTCGAGTTGAATGTAAGAAGGTGATCGTATGGGCAGACGCGCGTGGATGGAGGATTGGAGTGCTGCGCCTTGTTTTGGGAATCATTGCAGAATTTTCTCGTATAGGACGGAACCGCCGTCAATACGCAATTTGAATGGATAGGGACCGGCGTCACGACGTTACCCATCCATACGGCGACTCGCATGAGAGGAAAATGCTTTTCGCTCGTTGTCGTAGTACGGGGAGCGGCCCAGTCTTGCTGCACGCGATTCACAGCAGCTGCTGCCGTGGAATTCAGCGCTGGAAACATCTGTCATACAGTCGTCCAACATTTCAACGATAAGCATTAAAGTCATGATGCATCGAAAGGAAGATTCGACTCGTTCAGTCTGATCGAAGCCAGGATGATTTCAATCGAGGCAGGCTTTGGCGGTGCGGTTTCGCGAGGAAGATTAGCGAAAGCAACAATATACGATGACAAGCTTCTGAAGCTTCTGAAGCTTCTGAAGCTTCTGATACTGCTTGGCTGTCCCTTCCTGACTCGCAGGTCGTGGTTCACGTTGCATGCATTTTCGAGAAGCAGAATGGAGCAAGCTGAACTAAAGCGGCGATTCAACGTGGCTATGCTCATCCCTTCGACGATGGGTGGCATCTTGCATTTGCTTATGGAGAATAGCAAATCCCCTTCTCGTATAATGGGCCAGATGTTGAGCTTAGCTAGCATCGCACATCCCAGCAGCGATCAAGAAGAGAGCTTTGGCTTGCTTGAAGGCCCGAATGACGCTGCGGCAATTCTTCAGGCAGCCATGTTTCAACGCCCTCCATGGGAGCAAAATGCAGCGCGGAGACACACGAACGCAGATCAAGCAGTGATGGCTCTGCATGATTCAGCAACTGTTTGGACAAGTGGTCGTGGAAGGGAGCGATCCCAAACGGGTTGTTTTGGAGGCGTACCCTTCACGAGCTGGGTGGTACCGGGGTCGGTGCACAGTTACCGCACCAACCTTACTGATGCTGATGATCAGGTAGTTAAGCTTAAAAGATGATTAGCTGGGACTAAAAACAGACAGCGCACTGAGCGTAGCCGACAGCAGGTGGCGCAATAGAGGGAAGCTGATGGGTGCGAAGGGCCGTGGTGTCTCTCGTTCTGGAACGCTGGGTGGTAGGGGTTCGTGAAAGCATGCACGACCCCCGTTTCCACCAGCAGATGCGACACTCCTTAACACTCCTTCAGCCGCAAGGCTGCTTCCGCCCATTGCGCTTTAGGGATTGCCGTGTGCTGTGGCATCACCCGACGCCCTCGTTCTGTGCTAGTTGGCCGTGCTTGGCGATTATTTGCATTGCCAGCCCGGGGACGGCGTCGATCGTGCCCTTGTCCTGGCGCGTGAATGGACGCTCTCCGCCATTGATACATAATACGGCTTGGAAGGCTCGACAGAGACTTTCCGATGACATTCGAACTACTGCGGCCTTTGTGAGAAAGTGGCTAGAGTTGCACATAGCCTTTCTCCACCCGACTGACAACATTTCTCCATAATCTGATTAATCTCCTCCCTTACTGGCCGATCGCCACGATTTAGTCGCACCGCTTTCTTTCCCGTATATCCCCAAGACACTTCCATTCCTCTGCTTCGCAGTTCGGTTTGGTCAACTTCTAACTCCTCCTTGCCATCAGTCCTAGTCTTCATCACCACTAGGTAATGACTTTAATTTCCAACTCCGACTCGACAAGGGATTCTCTGAATTGCTTCTAACGGGTACCCAGAAAACACATTCCTCTTCTGCTCTGTCAGAATGATAGAACTCACCCCTGTCATTACTGTACTCGTCCTTGGAGTTCTCTCCTTACCAGCGACGGCAGCTCCCACCAATTCAAGATGTCGATGTGTCACGATAGACGAAACCCTGCCATGGACATCGTCTCCTGCTCTACTTGATGCATCGAAACGGAACGACGTCTGTTCTCGCCTCGGGCCGGAACTCGAGCTCTGGCGGCTGGTAGAACCCGACGACTTCAAAAGCTATTTCAAGGGAATGATTGATGAGAACCCTTCACCGACGCCCACTGAAGACGAACTGCGACCTCTGAGCACCACTGTTCTCATGGAACTAGCTGCAAAGAAAGTCATCAAGCCAGACTCGCCACCCCATAGTGCTCCAACAGCACGACGCATCATCTGTCGCTCAGACCCAGAAGTGGTTGAGGACTATCAGGCCTCTTCATCCAGTCTCTTCGCCGTGGGAGTCATTATTACGATGATTATGTTAGCTTGTATTGCGGAATGCATTGATCTGGTTATAACCTGGTTGGTATCCCCTCACACGTGTTCCCTTCTTGCTTTAGACACTAATGGATCGTCAGCATATACCGAATCCGACAGCAGAAAGGACCAGTCAAGCTAGATGGCGGAGAGAAAGCCTTGTTCGCGTTCGACGCACCCTTTAGGATATCTACCAACGGTCTGGATGATGGAGACGAAGACTACACCCGACCCGTGTTATGATACTTGTCGACACGCTTCTCCTTTGTCTTCCTCTGATTTGTCTGCTGCGTTTAAGCGATTTGACATGTTGTTCACGTGTTTGTATATACCTAGATGATTCCCTCTCGGGTGTACTGTACCATATCATCATTCTCCTCGGAGATAACTTGTCCCCAATTCAGACATGAAATGACGAAAATGGAAATTGCCGAGATGATGACATTTATGGGTGCAATTACTGCATCAAAAAGCAAAAGCACGTTGGTCGATCGGCCGTGGATGGCGTTGAATACTACACGGCGCCAGCCCTGAACGTGTTTTTGGCGCTGAGCCCAAAGCTAGCGGCCTGAACCCGACTCGTGCCGACTTTGTCTTGTGTCTCCCCAAGTTCATGACTTGGGGCAGACATTCATTCCACGCTCCTGGCACTCACTCTCTGATCTACTCGGTCTCCCTCGTTTGACCAGCGCTCGCAAGGCTAGCCGTCCCAGCTTGAGATGGAATTCCTCACCAGCCTATTTGGACCATGTTGTGGTTTGTTCAGGAATGTTGAATTTCGATGACCTGTTGTTGAAAGCAAAAATGATCTCTCATTCTCAACCTCTTCATTCAAGCATTAGAGATGCATTTCTCTCCAAGCATATTTCTCTTCTATCTCACTGCTTTCTGTTCCGTTCATGGTTCACTGGCGCGCCTATTCCATTTTGACCGATTCAAACATGAGGCCATCGAAGCTCCAGATAAGCGCGATGTGGACGCGGAGAAGCACTCTCGCACGAATATTACAGTGCCCGCTCAAACATCGTCAATAGATGCTGTCTATACGATTATCACTCCATCTCCAGGCGCGGCGCCCGTCGAGGTCACTAAACAGAGCCAAGTCGTAACGTCCTTCGTTCCGCAAATGACTATGTGCGTGGGACCGCCAGTGGCAATAATTCCTATTACGACAGCAGGACCTCCATACTTGAACTACTCAACTATAACAGCATCTGGCAATGGATCTTGCTCGACATACTATACTCCAACAGACACCACTGTTTGCGCCACAACTCTTACAGGTCTGGCTTCTCGGGTGCCCATATCGGAGTGCGATCAAGAGGTACTGAAATTCGGAAGCCCGTAACCTTCGAGAGGCTGGTGATTGACTGCCTTTATAGGTCACCTTCTCCAGCGAGTTCGGGTACAAATTGCAAACGCCGGCCCCGACCCAATCCAACGGGTCAACCATCACTTCGGCGCCAACAATCCAGACAATGATCACGTACTACATGGCCCCGTGGCAATCTCTAACTTTGGGCAACGCACCCCCGCACGTAGACACTAAGGTCTGCACGGTCTTGCCGAATGGTGACTTGGACTGCGCCATTTACCATGAAGTTTGGGAGGTGATTGTACTAACCGCCACTTCTACAACCACGAGCCACGTCGAGTTGGTGACAACCGTATATGGCCCTGGTGTTCTCACGATAGAGTCTATACACGTGGATATTACCTCCACAGTGGCATCTGTGAGCCTTTCGACATCCATCATCATAGAGACCGAATATGAAACAGAAAGTACGAGTCGGAGTACGATGACTGATGTGACGACCACGTCGATCGGACCAACGGTCTTCATTACAAAATCACTGGAATATGCATCTAAGAAGTAATTCAAGGGTCTCGATTTGCTTGAATATCTTGCTAATGCATCATAGACACAATGAAACAACCACCATCTGGATGACTTCAATCGCGACAACACATGTTCCTATGATGACGATGACTAGTTCCCGGCCTCGTTTGATCACAGTGCGTTGACTACCTCTTGTTGGATAGGATAAAAGTTTAGGACTTGCAAGCAATATGTACTGGGCGCAATATTATATACAATGTTTTCTCTACTGCGCAAGTCTTTCCAGTCATTCTTTATTTACTGATCAACAGAAAAGTGTCTCTTTGCTATACTTTATAGGCAGTGTATTTATAGAAAGTATTCCAGTTGACGAGCAGAAATGTACGTCAGCCTTCTTTTAACGAAACTCTTCGACCCGGCAATATGCGTACTATGCCATTCACCGATAGCCTTGAAGCGCGTCACCAGCCTTCTTCAAGGTCCTTTGATTATCATGGACGCGTAAAGGTAGATGTTTGACCGCTTTCACGGCATATCCAGAGACTTCTAGATCACCGCATGGAATCTCCTTCTCCCAAACTTCAATCTATATCATTGTTATCCACTTTCCTGTATCGGAAAAGGCACACTCCTAACATACTTGATCACTTCAACGATATGAAGTACTGGCAGGCATTTATAGCTATTCTTTTGTATAGGCTCACTGTAGCTGAGCCGCCCCTCGAAAAGGCCGCTCCCGCTTCTTCATCAGAAACTCCAGCAAGCCTTTTGGTTCCCTCCACTGTCGCTCATGGCAACTCATCTCGACGTACAGTCACAGAGACAGTCTATGGCACGACTACTGAACTTATCGGTACTTTACTAGTTATAGTATCCAGTGGCTCTACAAAAAGCCCTGCTCCTCCGGAGGTTTACAGCAACTCATCACGGCGCACAGTCACGAAGACAGTCTACGAAACGACTACAAAGTTCATCGGCACTTCGATACTTACAGAATCTAGTGAATCTACAATTGGCTCTGCTCCTCCGGATTCCGCACCGATAACATCGACAATTACCGAATGGGAGACTGTCACGGTATCTGCAGGCACATGGTTCATTCCCGGCGAGAACTCGAGCTATTTTGATGGATCGTCGACAACATCTTCTTGGCAGTACCTTGTTTCATCACCGAGCTGGACCTCATCGACATGTCCTGGCCATCTAATGAGCAACAACATCTGTCATACCGGAGCAACACCTCCTTCCGAAGTACCCTCCTTCAACTTTCCATCGAGCTCCACCGCGAAAGGCACGCAGCCACCGCAAATCAGTACCACCGGCGTCATCCTCACGAGCGAGATCACCGGCGTGAGACCTGAGGCGACAGGAATCTATAGGCTAATCACCCAAATTTCTCGCCCGCCGGTTCATATTCAAGGTTTGAATTATGATTCACAGGCTGAGTCATCTTCGGGAGGCACGAATAAAGCTGCGACGACTGCCACGACCACAGTCTTTGAGGGGAACTCAATAGTGGCAGAACTGACCTTCCCAACGCCTCCTTCAGATATCCTCACATTGGTCTACAATATCAGTGATGCTCCAACCACCATCGCCATGCCCTGGCCAGTGTTGGATATCTTCTATACGATGATCAAACCGAAAGTTACTGCTCATGTTACATCCCATAAGAACTCTACGGCGTGTAATGCGACCAAGACTATCTACGTGACTCAAGGGGTTATGAGCGACTCGTCTACGTCAAAATCTGATGGAGGCTTGAGTACGACTGAGACAGCAGCTTACGGCACCTCCATCAGCACTACGACAAGCATTTTACAAATCTACTTCTCTACCTCAAGCTTTGAAGCGGCCAGTACTATGACAGCTTTGCCGATGTCCACCCACGGTGGAAAGCCGCCGGGCGAGTTCACAATCTTCTCTCTAGGCCAAACATCTCGCCCAGTGACGGCGATGCCATGGCCATCAAATCCAGAGGCGCCTCAAGTATCCGTCACCACCGTACACTCACTGAACAGCTACTTCTCGCAGATAGTGTCCTATATCTCAAGCCAGCTTCACGAATCTGTGGTTACGGATCGGGGGCGCATTGGAACGCATACCTCCTCGGTTTCCACTATACCGACATCGTCTTCTCCCAGTAGCAGTTCAAGGGCTCAGGACCAAGCTCTATTGATAGCTTCTGCCTTTATGACGCCACGAGCGGAAGTTGCTGGTGTGAACCACTTGCAATCTTCGATCATGCAACCACCAGTGTCTTCTCACACACCAGCCACAACACCATCCATGACGACGATAGTCCAGCGTGCAGAGATCCGTCAAATCACCTCCACGAACGCCGCGAAAAGATGGAGCACGAATTGGTGGAAGTGGTGGAATGCCAACGAAGAGAAGCCTGAAGAGGAATCCTCCACTAGAGAACCGACCACACCCAGAAAGCGTGAAGTCGACATGATGTGGGGTCCACTTCTCTCATCGAGTGACAGCCTAGCATCAGACTCATCTCCAGCGCCTACAATGACAACCTCACCATCCATATCTCCTCCCCCACCTATCCACGCCCTCGCCTCCAGCACGACCAGCATCTCCTCATGCGCCGTCTACATGACAGAAACCTACTCCGACAGCGACTTCTACTCAATCCTACTCTGGTTCCCCTGCACCGCAATAAGCCGACCAGGCGAAACTCCTCCTCCCCCTCCTCCCTCACCCTCAAGCAGTATGCCCTCATCTACCCCCTCCAAACCCACGACCCCCCTCGCGACCCTCCCCTCCAACATCGCCAGCATACACTGGGGCACCAACGGCACCGAATGCGCCCTCTACCTGACCGAAACCGGCGCCAGCGACCCGTTATCTTCGCTCTTTACTATGTTTTTGCCTTGTACTATGATCGGCAGTTGGCGGGGCCCCACAGTTCCGAACTCCTATCTAGCCACGCACATAGCCTCGAGTACCGCGGCTGCTGAAAGCACGCCTTTGTCTTCTTCTCCCTACGGATCTATCTGGAACTCGAGTTGCGAGACTGTTCGCTCGACTCTTGTTGCGCCGGGCGTGGAAGGCGCGACGGATGCGGATACGCTGGTTTTTACGAGCTTTAAGGGGTGTTGGGAGAGTGGTGGTGGTGCTACTCCATCTGCGACGGGGACGGCGGTATCGGAATCGACTTCGGGGTCTGGATCTGGAAGGGAGGGTCCTTCGGGATCGAAGACTTCAACGATGAGTGGGTCGGGGAATGTTGTTTGGATTAGCTTCTGGAAGATTACGGTTGTGGGGTGGTTGCTTGTTGGTTTCATGGGTGTTATGGGTTTGTATGAGTTTTGGAAGTTTGCCTAGAGTAAGTTGGAGGGTGATTGTTGATGGATGTGGTTCGGGTATTTGTAATTTGTGAACTTCCATGCTAGGGATTTCGAGGGGCTTAGAATCCGTCATGGCTTTGCTTGTATTGTTTCAATGTAGGACTTTGGTAGCTATGATATTATGTATCGATGTTGAATAGTCAACATGTATGCAGGCTTCGATCTTTGAATGATTCTTTCAATCTAGGTGCCTTATTTGGGGACTTGGAAATTCATAGAACTCACAACTACGAGACGCGGACGATACGAATTAATGCTTTTGTATTCAAGCAAATAGGTCCTTGCTAGACTTCATATGCCATTACTCCTGATATTCTTTAGGCCGTGCATCCTCCTACACAATCATACACGCAATCAAGAAGAAGAGAGACCATCCCTCTACATCGATTCGATGCTCGAATCCGACGAACTAGATAAAAACCAAATCAGTAATACGAAGAGAGCAAGATCTCGCAGATAGGAAGGGTAGGAAAAGGAAGCAGCGCAAAAAGGCAGAGTTTCAAACTCTACCTCTTCCTCTTCCGTCCCTTTTCTTCCTCATCATTGAGCCCGCTCTCCCTATCCTTCCTCGCCGCCTTCTTCTCCAGTGTATCCCAGTCTTCGCCCTCCTCAGAGAGTTCGTCCTCGCTAGCCTCGTCACTAGCCTCAGCGGAAGCGTTCTCATCAAAGTCGCTGCCAGCTTCGGAACTCTCATCCGAGACATCGAGTTCAGACTCATCCATCTCAAAAGCACTCTCCTCTGACTCCTCGTCACCCTCTTCGTCGGAATCTTCTGTCGAAAGGAAACTCCAACCGCCGTCGACAAAGAATTGATGAGGATCCGAGGTCACCGTCTTCATGATGGTGGACCAATTGAGATTGAGCGGTCCCTCGGAGAAGGGAATGTCGCAGCCATCAAGCCAATCCTTGACTGCGTCGAGAGATTCGACGGGGATGGTGTTGATATGGACAGGGGTCCGATTGAAGTCTTTGAAAACGACAACCATGTCAAAGTTTCGGAGACCGAATTGAACACGTTCCAGGTGTACTATTTCGATTTCTGAAAGGGTGAGGCAGAGGAAGGGAGGCTCGGTGAGCTGGACCAGGCAGTCTGTGGTTGGCTGGACGAGGACAGAGGAGCGAGAAGGGACACCGTTGAATCCAAGCTCGCGGAACGGAATATCGACAGCAATATTATCGTTACGAGCAGCATCCGCAATTTTCTCGGCGTAACTCTTGAACTCCTTGTCAAGTGCAGCACGTCGTCGACGTTCCTCCTGTTCTTGCTCGAACTCATCTTCGTCGTTGAATTTGTGGCGACGTTTTCGGTTACCCGTCTCATCGAATTGCATCTCTGTTGCTTCACGGAAGAATTGAATGTCCTTTGTCTTCTTCTTACCAATCATGATTGGATTCTGGAGGTGTATGTGGATTATAACGATTAATTCGTGCTGGCAAGGCTGGAAGAACAGATGCTTGATGTTGCCGAAGAGAATGTCGATCCTAGGCGCTCCGCCACCGTGAACGTAGCGGAGACCATTCTGGTGCAGTTCAACTGTACCAGGAATGCGTTTACCGTCAAGAGCTGGGCGCATAAAAATCATGTCAAGAGCATATGGTTTTCGGCCTGGAGAAAGATCAGCGTCAAGGATAAGTAATTTGATGTTCTTAGTAACTCACTTTTGAGCGTGACGAGCTTGTCCTGCTCCACAACGTCTTCCATTTGTTTCTTCTCCTGTTCCCGCCGGACCACATCTTTCTTCAAATCCGTAATCTGTCTCGTGATATCCTCAATGCGATCAACATCTCGAGAGCGGAAAGTAAGACTCCGAATGAAATGAGCTGAAGCATCCTCAAAAGGCTGGTCGTCTTTTCGACCTACACCCTGACCAGGAGACAGAAAATTGATACGCAAAGACGTGAAGTCGCCTTCGGGGGTATGCGAAGCGTTTTTGATGGTATTGATGTGGAAGGGTACAGGGCGTCCCATTATAGGAAGTATGACCGTAACGTTCTTCTTGTCGACGTGAATGGCGAGATCCTTCACTGAGGTTGGGAATTGGTTGTCACGTTTGTACGACTCGAATCGCTTGAACTTCTTCTCCTCGGTACCGTTCAAAGCACCCCCTCCTTGGCGGTATTGATCCAATCCTGCCTCTTGCTGTTTCTGATGAAGCTCTTTTTGATGCTCTCGTCGTTGAGCCTCCTTTTCTTCATTTTGATTCCCTTTGCCTTCAGCACGAAGGCGAGTCTTTGTCACATTCGTCTGAACAATTGCGCCAACACGAGGGTCTTTCTTTGGCTTGGGTTTAGCTTCCGGTTCATCGTCATCCTTAAAGAAGAACGAGACTGATTCCAGATCCGACGCAGCGTCCTTGGTGAAGACAGCTGCATTAGCGGCAGTTACACGAACCGTATCCATCAACACAAGGGAATATGTATTGCTCTTCTTGTCTTGAGGATCGGGATTCTTCAGATCAGTGAGGGCCGTCTGGACGACTAGTGTCATGCCGTCCTTCAGTTGGCGATTATTCTTGCCGCTGAGCAAAAGCGTGGCATCCTTGTTCTCGATGCCGATTCCAAAACCAACGTTCTTCGAGAAGTTCTTTTCCAAATCCGGCTTCTTGGACTTGAGCAAGTTGAGAGCTTTGTTGTACACCTCCTTTGCCACCACACCATCTTTTATCGATTTCAAAACTGTCTCATGTATTTGAGCTAGCAATTTGTAGTTGCTCTCTTGACTTTTATTCGGGTCGACCATGTACGTCCTGCCCACCATAGAAGAGTATGTTTGATATCGTAACCCAAGAGCAGAGATTATGACTCCAGCATGTAGGTTGCTATCGTCTGAATCCGTCGACATTTTCACGTCGTACTTTCCTCCACTCTGCACTGTTGGGGGAAGACCCCAATCTAATTGCATGGGATCGAAATTGTTCGAGAGTTTAAGTTTCTGGAAGAATTTTGCATCATCGATCTTGTTGGAAATCTTGTCGGAAAAGGCTCGATGGGATATTCGCTTCTCCGAATCGAGAATTTCAGACATCTCCTCTACAAAGTAGTCAGACATCAATGCGCTTGATGCTCGTGACGCGTCTCGGATCGTTCGCTGATGATCATGTTAGTTCGAAGAACTTGCCACCATATCCCGTCACCAGCTTACCAGCTCCTTCTCGTCCTTGACAGCCAAGGCAGCATTTGACAAAATGACCCCCAAGTCAGCCTGGTCTTCTTCCTTGATGTCCGCCCCTTCGAATGCTGTCTTCCATTCTTCTGCAAACGGGCCGTTGGCGAGGTCCTTTTTCATCACACCGACCTTCTTCTGTATTCCATATTAGAACAAAGCTAAGGAGTATACCCAAAAAAAACTTACGCCTGCGCTTTTGATTGCATCAATGCAAGTTTGGAACTGTTTCTTGTTCTCCTCTGCATCCTTTCCACGCACCAGAATCTCCACAGGGATTTTGCCGTTCTTCAGAGGCTCTAGATATGTAGCTACACGCCATCCAATATATTAGCAATCTGATCCCCACGTAATATTTGTGAAATTCGTACCCTTCTTTTTCGTGGTGACGACATAGAGGACATCGGGCGTGAGGACAAAAAGGGTCGCAGGGAACTCGTATCCTAATAGCCATAGCTACAGAAATCAAACCTTGTCAGCAGGATTCTTGCAGTTCGGAGATGGAGGTCTAGTCATACCTGAAATGCAGCGGGTTTGAGATAGTTCCCGGGTTCGCTGGCTTTGCCCACAACTGAGGCGATTGAGCCAACGCCCATGAAGACAGGGTCGCCCGCCCTCTTGTCTGCCTTCCATTTCGTAATGAAGGAGTTAAGGCGGTCGTGGAAGACCTGCTTGTCGATGACGATTTCATCAGCCATGATGAAGGCAGATAGGATCAAGTGCCTTCAGGTTGTTGACGGTGGCTGGCGTGGGTGTTGAAGGGAAGCGTAGTGGATGAGGTAGAAAAGTTACTGAGCATGGCAGAGGAGGCGGAGGTGATGGTGAGGAACGCGATTTGGCGCGGCACGCGGAGCAAAGCTTGGGCCATATACTTAAGTATTTCGAACTCAACACTCCCGACTTCTGCCTTACAACACACCTACATCGCACCACGGAAGTGACTCACACGTTCTAGCTGCCACAGATGTCGCTGCGACCCCGAAGCCACTCTTTGTATGGTATAAGATGACCACCGTAGCTGGTGGTCGCCCGGCTACTCCCTCCCATCCAGGTCAGCACGACCCGGATCCCTCACGCAAGCCAAAGGAACATGCTGGTACTGGAATCCAGGCAGCGGGTATTCGCGCCATCACAGCTCGAGCAGCTGCCTTTTACTTTCGTGCACCGGTGAAGGCTTTCTTCAGAAGCAGGATTGATTATCTGGGCTATGCTAGAGCTATCAACCCCACCTTTCAAGCTGGTGCGAGATGGTCATGGAAGATGACTACGCCAGCAGTGCTTGCACATGCTGTTAAGACTTATGGCTGGGGATTCATTCCAAACCAAGTTCTACCACCGCTGCTCGCAAATACCTTCGTCGGCGCCGTGCTCTATACCGCATATCTCCAATCCCTCTCCAACATCCACGAGCCCTCTGCTCGCTCTACAAAACGCATCTTTCCTCCTCCATCTATCTCGCAAACCTTCTCCGCCGGCTTACTAGCAGGATCGATTCAGTCTCTCCTTGCGGCACCCCTGGACGCCCTCCAAGTGCGCTTTCGGACGTCCGACATGTTAGATGGGAAATATAAGACGATGTGGAGCTATGCTGGGCACAAACTGCACGAAATTGGACTACGTGGAATATTCGCGGGCTGGTCATTAAGTTTGTTAAAGGACTCCTTAGGGGCCGCAGTCTTTTTCGGTACTTTCGAATGGACTAAGAGTCAGGCGTACTATGAGTTCGTCACACGTTATTATGGCCGCAACACCTCCACGAATATCTATGACGAGCACGGAAAACCGATAATAAAACCACACTACGCTCTTGAGCCCACATTCCTCCTCCTAGCAGGCGTCACTGCATCTGTAATGTCTCAAATAATCCAACATCCTTTGACAGAGCTACAAGCCGTGCACTATGCGCGCCTTGAATCTTTAGACTATCAATCACACGAAGCCCCAAATGCCCGAAGTATCATGCGGCGGTACTATCATGCCTACGAAGAGACCTTTGAGCAGTGCGCGCGTCTCGCAAAACACGCGGGCGGGTGGAGGAAATATCTATACCGTGATTTCTTCTGGAGTACCGTCAGGCAAGTGCCGAGCACGAGCGCCGGCCTCATCGCTTTTGAGCTTGTGAGGAGGAAGTATGCGTTTGAGAGTGAGGAGGTCAGGATCCAAATGGAGGGCTTCGACGTCTTGTTGAGTTAGATTGGTTTGAAAAAAGACACAGCATTAAGATACCCGAAGCAGAGGAAAGAACTAGTCACGAGCCGTTTTCTTGTACTATTATTGTATATAGAAGAAAGATATAGACTCAGTATAGATTAGTTATATAACATAAAGCTCCAATCATCACATTGAAAATCACGATTCGTGACTCAAGTGGCTTTATGACTTCTGCTGTAGGCAAACCTGTAGACCGTGACCTGAGTTTGGGTAGCCGATAGAAACGTGATCGCCTCTCACTGGGATGCCCTCTCATGGAAACAGCAGATGACCATACTTGAATGGAAGTGCTGTGAATGTTGGGAAGTATAAAGAGGCAGAAAGTCGACCTAATTTGGGACCCTAAACTTTCGAAGACTAGACACCAACACAATGAGCAGAAGCAATATCAGACCGACGCGCTGGAGCACGAAGGACAAGAACCCAGAAGAGTTTGAACAAGAGAGACTCACTACACTATCCGCATCTCAGCTCCTAGACGCATGCCCTCCTTCACTTGAATCCATAGCCGAGTGTATGGGCAGCTGCATGGTTCTAATCCGACAAAAATTCCCATGCAAAATGGTTGAGCTCGTAGTTGAGGAATTCAACAACAGCGAAAATTTCCGTGGAGTGGAATATGATAAATGGGACCTCATCAATCTATTCACCGTGATGAAGGCAAAAGGCGTTCATTTAGATGAGGCCTTCAAGAAAAGGGTTGAGAAAGTCAATGGCGAGTGGCAACGAGCTCTTGAGGGGGTAAAGATCCTGGAAACCATAAGAGAGGGGCTTCGACAACTTGAAGCCGGAATGAGGAGATGTGAGCCGTTTTGGAACGAGTATCTGGGCCCTTTGCTGGAAGAGATGGAAAAGCCGGCCGAGGATACTTTCAAACCAGGTGAACCTCCTGCAGATCCGCCAAATTGATCGGCGTTCTTGCTCATATGGTGTATACCTAGCTATTTAAAGTTATGTGAAACATTTCAGGTTGCTTTCGTACCTAAAGGAATAGTAAAATATTTCAATACTTACGTCCCAAACTTGTAATTGCCAACATCTTCGTAACATCCTACCAATATGTTAATAACATAATGCAGGAATCAATACTTTTCTCGGCAACCTTCTTGATTTGGTTATCATCATCCAGCTCGTCATTAGCGCTCATGCACTTGTGATCCAGTCGCATAGAAAGTTGCGGAGATTAAATAATCTGTATATGCTAATCAAGAGTGATGAACACTTTGACTCCGTGATAATCTAAACACTGTCTGGTTTAGTTTCGTATAATATTGAGGATTGGTGTAGATGTGCTGTTGTAGAGTTGGTGTTGGTATTGGTGTTGCGCTGCACAGTGTGGAGTGTGCCTTACCCGTGGATATTCCTCACCGATCCGACTCTTCCCAGGAACATATGCTTTTTCCATTCTCCTACTCGATTAGGTAATATTTTCTGCTGGCGATGTTGTTGCAGTGCGGTCTCAACACCACACCTCCTGAAAGGTATGTCCTTCTATAAGCCTGCAGTTTAGAGGGATTCAAAGTACTTTGAATAGGAAAGAAGTGCTATAGACTTGAAGAAGCAAATTGGATTTGAAGTGCTTCGCAAAGCTCAAATCTGTTCTGCCAACCGATGGCTCAGTCATGTAATTCCCGGACGAATGATGAACATCGCTCGATAAGGGTGATATCATGTGTGCTAACTTTAGTTGACGTATTGACCACGCGTTGAAGAATGACAGGTAAATATGGCTTACGTCGTTTGGTAGTGACCGTACAAAGAGTGTTTGGTGGAACTTGTCGTTGCATGGCATAGAGGTAGTAGTGCGTTGTGCAGCTAGGTATAAGAGAAGGAAGAAACCAGAACTGTTCTTTGGTGTATACTAATGCAACAATAACTCCGAAGAACCCAACCAATTCTAGAAGCATACCAGAATGGCGAATGCCCGCCACACGATATCAACGTCTAAAGAGTTCAAAAAGACCGAACGGCGTTCGATCGAGCGACTCGGCTGGTCTTGCGTTCTTCAGAGTTACTTAACGGACATCATGCACGCTCGATTCTCCAGGGACGAGGCTATGAAAGGATTGATACAGGATATCCCAGTGAAGCTTGTACAAACTGCACTAGATACCTATAAGAAAAGACATCAACACGCCCGGCATAACAGTTGGTGTATTGAAAACATTGTGGGTATGCTGGGTGAACTGGAGCCTCCGGCGGACGGGACAGATGATCGGAAACTCTACGACGATGTGATGAAGAAAGGCAGGGACTCCATGATGCATCTATCGTTGTTGTGGAATATTGAGAATAGGCTGAAGGAGGTAGAATTCTATTTCAAGCTATTCGAGGAGGAGCTTAGCAACGGTTCGGCGTAAGAAATATGGCTACTAGGCAGGGGAATATACCGGGACGTAGATTTAGCCAAGAGCACGGCATTTGTCATGCTTGATGTTTAGTCTGTAGTACAGGATAAACGAAGAAATCTGATAGAGAAGTTTGGCAAATGATTGAAGATGTTATTGGGATGAACGTAGGTCTGAAAGGAGCTGTGCGTTAAGTAAGTGCAGGGATTTAGATCCTTCGAACGTTCCTTGCCGTATCGAGATTTCTGAACCGCAATTATGCCTACACATGCTCCCTACCTCATTCGTGTCACATTTCAAAACCCTGCCGACGTCGTATATGGTATGGTAGAGAGCTAAGCCTATAATGCAGAGCCATCGCTACATACTACCCCCCTCCAAGATCAATGTCCGCAAAGAGCTGAGGATATGGATCAGCTTCTGCGAGATACTTTTCTCGCCCAATCATCTCAATATCCGCACTGGAGACTAAAGTTACATCACGCTCACGAGAACGATACTTAAGTGCTAATTTTGGCTGATATCAAGGAGGGTGGGGGCGCCCGCATAACAGGTAACGATATCAAAAGAAATGCGTCTACTTACCATTATCGGATTTCGCCGAGCAAAATTAACCTTGAAAAGAAATGCCAAGGACCATTATGCATATTCTGAGATTCCAAGAACAAACCCTTGCGAGATCGATCGAATGCGAAATACTACCTTTTATCGATCTCAATGCCCTTTGACGTGAATTTCAAGCCAAAAAGCACAAGATACGCCTTTTCTCCTTGCTCCTCGACAAGATTGTCAAGAGTTACTTTTCCGGCAACTTCTTGCACCCAGTTTGCGTCAACCACGCCTTGTCACACGGCAGGCCGACCTTCCAGGACCTCTTCACCAGAAAGAAGCACGCATCCATCCCATTCAGAGAATCCGGACCATCAGCCTTGATTGCGCGTCTCAGCACAAATGTCGTCTGGCAATGCTTCGCAGAACACTCCAGCACTGCATCCCTATAGTACTCCACGATACGACTCCTGGACATGAGAATCTGCAAGCGGTTTCCAGCTTGATTCATGTCTCCAACCCACTCATTAATTCGATCCTTCGGAATCTTCTGTGCGTGTGGACAGTAGTATATCATCTTCCTCAGCTTCTTCAGGGCTTTCTTGACTTGCCGGGCACAGACCTTGTCGTGCGAAGGTAGGCGGAACAAACCCCAGGGAGCGCAACTCTCCGCATTCACTGCGCCCTTCCACGTAAGGTCTCCTGCTTCCCACCGCGGCGAGACCCACACCTTTGGGATGCCGTGCTTTCCTTCCGAACACGGCTTGTCATACGAGCTAGCCGTCTGCCGAAAATATCTGATCTTAGTCCGGATTCCATTGTCCTTCACTTCCTTCTTATCCTGCGGTCCAACGGGCAACTTATAGAACTCCACCTCGGCGCAAAAGTTCCCTCTCGGATCAATCTCCCTGACGCGTCTCGCAAAGCCCACGAGGCTCTCGTAAGTCAACCCGAATTCCTCAGTAAGAACCATGTCCCGGGTAATCCCAACGCACTTCCGCTCCTCAGGCTCCTTACCCACCTCCTGTTGATCAAACATGAAAAAGGGATGTCCAAACCCACAAGCACTGCATACGAGGCTCAATCGCCCCGCTAATGGCATCTCCCATTTCATCTTCGAGGGCATCCTCTCTAATTTTCCTCCTGGCTCTGTCTCGGCTAGTAAGGGCCGCGTGATGAGCAATTCATGGGTCAGAGCGCTCTCATATCGCGTCATGGGAAGTATAGGTGCAGACATCTTGGTTACGCGACGCAGTTCATAACTTGTTTGGCGGAGAGCGAGTAGCGCGCTGGCGGGCAAGGAAGCTTGAAGTTTGGCGTGAAGTTCGACGGCGAGGCGCTCCAGAGGAGCCCGACTGCTGCTGGGAGGGGGAGGCTGCGTAGGATTTTTCCTACGCAGCCATGGTAAGAAGATGCCGGTTTTGGATTTGAACTTCAGTCCTCGTGGGAGTGGAGGATAAGGGATCGAATTTCCGGCTTGAGCGCTCATTTTGGATGTTTGGGGGAGGGAGGAGAGGGGAGGCTTGAGGTACGAAGGATGGATTATCGGAGGTTGGTCGAGATGTGGGCACATTTTGTAGGCGGGCAAATGTGAAGTGGGCAAATGTGATGATGGAATACCATTGAATTGTTGGGGCGTTATGATGAGATAGTCAGTAACAGATCTTGTTGACCATTAGTTTGGGAAGTGACGAGATGATAGATCATAGGCTGCGCATCAACCTCATGATGGCTCTTCTTGCTGTCCGCATATACCGTTTAACCTTGGTAACATCGTCCTAGAGGAGTATCTCGCACTCAGTGGACATCATACATGTTGTGCGCATAGTCTTCTGTTGTTGAATGTACCGGAAAAATGAACCTGGAATTTGACCCATTATGACCCCCATTGTGAGTCTATGAGAAACTTAACGTGGAAACGTAATGCGAGAAAGCGCCTTGGAACTGGACAAGTGGCGATGAAAATGATTGATAGCTTGCGGGACGTGAAGTTTAGCTCGGACGGATAGTTCTGAGCTATCAGTTCGCAAAATAATGAATATGCAGATGGAAGCACTTTTACCTAACTCCCATAACCACACAAACCTTACTCCCTATGAATACACAATCCCCCACAATCTGCACCTCCATTTTTCGGGTCACAATCATCTCTTGGATCATCCACACATATCATGCTATCATTACACTTCAACGCCGCAAACCCACCACACAGCTTATCAACAGCGCATATACCCACTCCATCAGCGTCTGGTTCGCTACCGGATTTGAACGGGTTCTTGATGCATGCGTGACCAGTGGGACAGCTTAATGGGCTTCCGCGACCACCTCCGCAGGGGAGATTCGTACCGGTGGGGCTGGGGTGAGTGGCGGTTGTTGTTAGGGCCGGACAGGACTATGTGCAGGACTATGAGTGGTTATTTGAGCCAGAGAAGGAGTGTAGACAGTGGGATGGCTATAGGAGGTTGGTAGGCGTACCATCAATGGAGGTCTAGGACCTCCGCAAGAGTCGACGCAGGCGATTCTAGCGTCGTTCTCACAGTAACAAGACTATAGTATTATTAGCGATGAAACTGACTTGCTGTTTTGAGGGAAATCTTTTCATACATCAGGCCATGATTGAGCACACATGACTGGAGTACATGAGCATGTCGCTGAAGCAGGCGTCACTTTCGATTGCGTTGGAGTTGGTGTTGGCAAGACCAAATTCGAAGGAGGAGCCATCGGACACGGCTTCGCGAAGAGTCAGCTTGGGTGTATAGGAACGGCTATGGTTGTGCAGGACGCTGCCCGTTGCATAGTCAAAAGTCCCCCGAGAACCATTCCAGAAGGATAGTAAAGCTTTCAAGAATTGGAATACTGACCACAAGGGTGGGTTGAATGCCGCACTCTTTGTAGCAAGCTATTTGTGCATCATTCTGGCACTGACACATCTGAAGAAGTCGTTAGCCTCCAACGCAATGGATAGGAAGCTTGCAAACATACCTCCGGCACTGTCCCTGGACATTTCACTTTGGCGCATTCGCAATCATCTGTGGTTGTTGGAGCAGCTAAAGCGAGCCCCAAAAGGGGAAGTATGAAGAAGATAAACTTCATGATCGAAACAATTGAGACAAAGATCGATGAACGAAGTGATTGATAGACTTGAGGCAAAGAATCGGGTGTGTGAGGTCACTGAAGGCTTATATCGAGATCGCCAAGGAGGTTATAGTGACACCGTATATTGCAAGAACGGCCAAGAGCGACGCCCGTGAAAGTGGATCATCGCTGCCTCAATCAGGTAGAGAAGGTGCGCCTGCACCATTACAACCCGAATCAAAAGTCTTGGAGGCAACGAAAAGTCTGTAACACAGGACTTGATAGCCCAAAAAAGTTCTAAGAATAGTTGAGACAAGCCTTTTAAACATCGCGAACCCTTGCTCCGAGCTCGTATAATTTGCGGGGAGTTATTGATCATCTATTTTCGCTTGCTTCCGGATCCAGGAACCATCGTCGAGACGATATTAACATCGTTCGGGTAGCAAAACATGCATTTTCCGGATTTGACTTCCAAGCTGTTAGAAGGTGGCTTGTGGTGATGATTTATGAATTTAATAGGGATGCTCGGCCTGACTGACAAAGAGGACAAGTGCTAAAGTGCATAGAAGGAAATTCCTTGCCTTGCATATGCTATCAAAGCAGAGCAAGGGCGGAGAAAGTCCTTGGTAGTCTCGTTCTCGCTGGGGATGGATCAGTTATAAGGGAGATGGCGTTAAGGAAACGTTTCGTAAAGGATGAGACCCTGATTGATGCCAAGACTATCTGCACGTGATAAGTACTAACCAACTCTGGTGGATGGCTGCATTAGAGATCCAGGTTAGTTATTCGAATATTTTGATCTGAAAAGAATCCATTATCATATATCAATTGCCTTAAAACTATTCGTGGAGTCCCAGACACCCCTATCCTCATCCCCAATGCCATATCCAGTCAAACTCAACAACTCCTCAACACCTTCAAATGAAATATTCAGTACTTGACGCTGGTATAATACCTCACATCCTACTCTTCCATCTTGTCCCCCCCTCCAACCATACCCGCATTCCCCTCTCCCAAATGCTTCAACAACCAACTCCTCTTAAAATAAGTATTCGGATGCACAATAGTATCCAAATCCGCCATCGACCAAGTTCCATCCTCCTTCACTTTCTTCATCTCCCTCTTATGCGCAAACTCAAATACCCGGTTGCATGCAATATGATATTTCTGCTTCCCAACATCTTCTCGAACGCCCTTCAGAACATCGCGATCACTGACCCCCACTCGCTGAAGTAACGGGATGAGATTGTCGGGTTCATATGTCCGGTAAGGGCACCCGTGCGTTTGACCGGGACCAGGCGGTGCTTCTGTGAGGAGTTTTTGGCATGAATAGGGTGTGTAGCCTCTCCCACGCCTGTTGGCGTCGCCTCCAACGTCGCCATAGGCGTGCCGGATGTTGTATTTGTATTCTTTGTTGAATTGGTCGTCGGTCTTGAGTTTGAAAGAGCGGCGCCAGAACATGATGCATTCCTCTAAGCTGAGCCCTATACCTTTTAGAAAGAGCGTGTATTGAAGACGGCCATAATGTTTGAGGTGGGAGTTTGTGCGTAGGGTCATCTGAAGGTTTTGCATGCAGAGTGGGAAGTGTTGGGAAAGAGCGTCGATTGAGTTCGCGGTAGGCGTAGATAGCCCGTCAATGTTTGCGTCTGACGAGGAATATGCAGCATCTGGGGCCGTGAAAGACTGAGAGAGATGGGCTAAAATGGGTGCTAGGCGGTCGTCTTCGTCTAATCGTGGTAGTGCTCGAGCGGTAAGCTAGATTGTAGAACGCAATTAGTTGATCGTTCTCGATGCTTCTGTCAATTGCCACCATTGTGATCCACTCACCTCAAGCGCTTCGTCCAACTTCTTTGTGAACTCTGCGACAACCAGACTTGTCTGCTCTCGTTGGGGCACGTAGGCCTTGCCCCTCTTCAGAAACACCCGTCTTCCGTCCACCAGTTCCGGGACGCGTTCCCAGTCCACCTTGAACCATTCCTGCTCTTCTCCTTTCTTTGCTCCACCAGCAGCAGCTAGTTCACTGGCTAGTTCTCGCCGTTCGTCCGCACCAACTTCCTCCCACTCCAACTGAAGACCGTTCACAAAGTCTCTTCGTTCCCTTAAATCATCGTCCTTGAATCTCAACCGGAACAACATTGTCTCTAATCGTGAGAACCGTTTTCGAAGATCCTCGGTCGAGGAAAACGCAAGGCGAAGTATGAAGTGTGAATAATGATCTTTCTTTCGCTCCTCCTGCACGGTAGAGTTGCGCGATGAATTTGAGTGTAGAGGAAGGTACTTGTTCAGAATGGTAGTCATGTACTCTGTAGTCTCTTCCGGTGTTCGGTTTCGGAAACTGCAAGCTTCAAGTTCAGAGAGGACTGCGGCGCACAATCAGAACCAGGAAGGCCATGAATATAGGTCTTGGATTCACATACCTTTCAATCGATTGATAGCCCATACCTCAAACTCCTCAAGCGTGATCTCCGCCGTCGGAGGGAGTATGTAATAATTGAGCCGGTGGTCATAATTCTGCTGCTGAAATTCTGGTTTTGCGAATTGTTTCTTCTTATGATCCAAAGCAGCTCGTCGTTTTGGATCGACCCGAGAGAAGTCTTGCCGAATCATTGTCGCTGTTGATTTTTTGAGAGTGTCGAGCTTGAATTGTGATTCCTGCAACTCGGTGCTTTAGTGGGTTCTGGGTTAACGCGTCGTAGAGAAAGTCGCGTTTGAGCTTGGACCATCGGAGTTTAAGTGGCGTGGAACTCCACGCTAAAATGATTTGGGAAGCATGTGAAATGGTCTATTCCTCCCCAGTCTAAACATCTATGTTCGCCAGAGCTGCAATCATCTCAAACCAATATATCCCCCAGAGCATCTACATAAGCCATTGGTACAATCTCCTTCCCCTCACCCAAGAACTCCTCCTTCTTGCTGACTCCAGTTAACACAGCCAGCGTGCCTCCCAGTTTACCCTCGATGCCAAATTGGATATCCGTGTTGAGTCGGTCGCCAACCATGCACGTCCTACTTCTGGCGAAATGGAACTTTCCCTCAATCGCATCCATCATAGCCTGACTGGGCTTGCCAAGGGCTAATGGCTCATGCCCAATTGCTTTTACTAATCCTGCACCGCATGAACCCGCTCCTGGGAAGAGCGAATGCGCCATGGGTAGTGAACTATCAATGTTTGTCACAAGAAACTTTGCACCTCGTTGTAGGTATTGGAAACCGATTGCGAGCTTGAGGTAATTCATGTGGAAGTCGAGGCCACTGAGCACAAGCCCGACGTCTGGATCTAGAGCAGAGCCGTCTGCTAGGCTGGTGAAATCTTCAGGCTCGATGTCTCGACGGAGTGAAGGATCTGTGCCTCCAATGTATGGAACGCCCTCTGCCTCCAATTCTTGTTCAATGCCTGATTCGCCGAGCACGTAAACTTTGTTCTTCGGGGCCGGGAGTTTGAGGATTCGAGCAATGTAGACTGCGGCGCTGTAAGAGGAGCCGAAAACTTCATCCTATGAGGCACTAGATCAGACGACATTCACAATAGGAACACGAAATGGTGGACACACAACATTGGCGGGTATTCCCATCTTGTCGAACTTTTTCTTATAGTCCGCGCGAGACTTGGTGCTGTTATTGGTCACAAAGACAAGCTGTTTGCCTGAGACTATCAGTTAAAGAGCTCTCCTTCTAGCATAGAAATGTCAAATACCTTTACTCCTTAACATCTCAATTGTCTCTGCAATCTTGGGAAAGAGGTGATCTCCCGACCAGAGGACGCCTATCCTTCTTCACAATCAGCGCCATTGCCTCTGCGATATGTGAATACGATGTCGATATCTAGAACTAGAAAAGCTTTGTGTGCTCTTGCTTATGTGGAAGATCTGTTCGGAGCAGGAGGTGCATACCATCGCAATCGAATAGGAACGTCTGGACAGAAGGCAGTTAGTCGATGCTCTAATGCTAGTGGGCTTGGTAGTTAAACTCACATCGAACTTTCCAAGGAACTCCTCAATACCGGCTTTGTCGCCAGTGAGATACTTGGGTTGTGACATATCTATAGACAAGCTCCCGATTCCGTGGTCGTTCTGTAATGTCGAAGGAGTGTCATCTAGAAAATATATCGCGGGGCTCTTGGTGGGGTCAGCCATTCCGAATCTTCGGCGCCCTATACTTTTAATTTATAACCAAGCTTGAGAGCAGGTGGTTAGCAATTGGAAGGTAAAAAAAGCAAAATCGTAAAATCGTGTTGCTCATTAATTTAGTTCCCTATCTAATTATTGAGTCGTGTACTACAATTTCATAATCCGTGTATCAAAAAAGAAGCAGAGGCCCTTGTGCCCAGATACGCCGAAACCATTGCAAGGTATCCGGCAGAACTGCTTGTAGTGAGCCTAGATGTTGTGTGCTGGAAATCTATTGTTCAGTCTAGACTGAGTCCGTCATTCTCGAGCTCGTTCGTGCTCATTGGCATCGTCTTGCCTTCTTAGTTTCGGCCGCACTGGTTAATCAACCACAATCATTTGTTCCAACTCCTCGAAATTCTCGAAAAAGCTGTCGAAAAGGTTGATGGCATGTTCTACATCATGCGCACCACCAGTCTCTCTGATACTATGCATGCTTAGTTGAGGATTGCCCAGATCCAATGTCCGTGATCCCATCTTAGCAGAAAGCATAGGCCCGATAGTACTACCACAGGATGAGTCATTTCGAACAACGAACAGTTGGAGGGGAACTCCATCTGAGGCGGATGAAATGCTTGATGAGGCCTTCTTGGCCCGGCGAGCAGCTTCTTGTAGAAGAACTATTCCAGGAGAATTCGTAGCATAACGTGAATTAGCATTGATCTTGATGACAGTCCCTTTGTTCATCTCAGGTCGATGAGCGGATTCATATTTGGCAGGGTAGTTTGGATGAACCGAGTGAGCCATATCAGCTGAGATGAGGAACGAGGTTGCAAGCGTCTGTTCAAATGCGGTGGAAATGTCGCCATCAACCTTATCGTATGATCTATCTGAATCAGACTCTGAAGTCGGAAGGACGGAAAGGCGACGGATGATAGCGGGGAGTAAGTTGGAATCGGCTCCTTGAGCTGTCATGCTACCAATCTCTTCGTGATCAAAGAGAGCGATGAGGTGGATAGTAGAGTCTTTGTCTAGTGCCGAAGAAGAAGAAAGAGAATTGATCAAGCCTTCGACGCTGCAGAAAGACATCATGAGGTTGTCTAGGCGTGCCGAGAAGATGAGCTCGTTATTGACACCGCCGATCACTGACTTTTGGGTGTCATACAGCACGATTTCGAAGTCCATTACATCGGACGGCTTGACCCCCGCTTCTTCAGCAATCAACTCCACGATGTAAGAATGATGACGCTCTGTTGGACTTTGAAGAGGCTGGAATGGTTCATCTTTCTTCTGCTCCTCACTTTTATCCTTACTCTCCTCATCAGTCTTGCCTTGCCTATTCAATTCGGCGGCAGCGAGACCAGCGATAGGGAATAGTTGAGTTTCTTTGTTGTACTGAAAGTTTTCTTGTCGATCAAGATGGATGGCCAGGGTCGGAACACGCAGGATCGGTCGGTCTACTTTCACCAAGCGGTATTCTACTTTGCCATCTTTTGTCTTCACAGCAACTCTGCCTGCTATGCCGAGGTCGCGATCGAACCACGTGTGCCAAAGCCCACCTCCATATGTCTCTACAGCCACCTGTAGGAACCCATCGCTTTGGCGTTTCGAGACTGGTTTGATACGGAGGCACGGTGAATCGGTATGGGCACCAATCATGCCAATGGGATTTCCAGCTTTCCATTTCTTTCCAATGGCAAAGGCGACAATAGAGGAGCCATTGCGAGTGAGATAATACTTTCCACCCGGTTGCAAAGTGGACAACCATGCATCTCTCTCCTATGTACGTCACAGTCAGCTCATGATCTGAGACATCTGGGCCAGGCTTGTCAGTCAGACGCGGAGGTACAGACAGAACCCTGTCAGGGAGGGTTTAATCGATGCTGATGATCAGGCTGAGGATTCCGAAGCGTTGTCCTACCAATCAGCCGTTGAAGGCTAAACCAAATGATTGGTTGTTTCCCCAGCCAGAAGTATGCATACCCAGATCGGTGAAGTTCAATTACCCTGTGGCACAGCATGGGGCCATGGGGGGTAGATTTGATCTGATATGATGGAATGGGAACACCAACCTTGATTAGCTTAAAGCCAGCCTTCTCCAGACGTTTCCTGGCCGAATCAACGGCATGGAAAGCTACAAGCTGACTCAGTACAGTATCGATACATAAACCAACGTGGACCTACGAGTTGGAGAGGCATTGACAAAGGACAAAAAGTCCTCGGCGCTTTTGAGAGATGGTTTGTGTGCCATGGTTCCTAAGGCACGCGACAGGATGATAGATTGACAGTTGACGATGCAAGTATTTGCTGGCAGGAAGTGTATTCGATGGAATATAGTCCTCAGCATAGGATAGGTCGCTGAGGTCTGCAAAGTGGCCTTGGTGTGGGTGTGGGGGAGACGTCTGTGGCTCTGGGCAGGGTTCGTCGAGCGTCGAGCTGCAGCACGAGAAAGCGCCAGCCGACAGGGGAATGGTTGGCTCAGCGTGGCGGGCAAGACCGTTGGTCACGGCGTTTCAAGCGCGTGGTCCGAATATCATAACAAAGCGAAACGAACAACAGAAGACGACGTGACTGAGCGCATTCACTACGGTGCACCCTCTACGCACATTCATTTTTGCATCCTGACTACTCTCCAACCTCATCATTCCGTGCACACGGCCGATTAGTTGCAAGCAGCCGTTCCTGCGGCGCCGTTGTTGTTCGACCCTTCCTTGCCTGCTCCCTAACGCGACCGTTAGTGCGGCTCTCCATCCAACAAACTGCTCTGGGACTTCTCCATAACAACCACCGTAATCCTATCGTCACCCGCACCACCGCTCCCTGTCCCCGCCAGCAACGCGCCCGGTCTCTGCAATGTGCCTACCGATCTATTGAACTAACGAACCTCGTTGGCAGATATTTGCGTGCGTCCGCCGTCTGTCGCTGTCCGGGGTGAGGTGTGGTTCAAGGGGTTTCACTGCAACAACATTCATTCACCTTCATTTCGGGCTTTCACCATTTCACACCACATCGTACGATATTGATGAGCCCGCCGTGAATCGAATCTCGCCGATATCGCAGTATCTATGAAAAGAATATTCCTCCGAATCTACCGACGATATAACTCCACCTACCGCGCCAATCCGCCAATCCTTATTCATCACCAACAACCACGGTAGAAACATGGCAGACACCAATGTGGATACTGACGTGCCTGTCACCTCAACAGAGGGACGTGCTGAGGGAGTGCGGACGCCAACACTTATTTCACCGCCAGACACCAAAACACCGCCTACCGCGACGCACAAGCGAAACCAAACCGAGTTTGCGCGCAACGATCACGACAGAGGGTCGGAGCCGGTGGATGCGACAGCTCTGAGCAGGGCTTTGGAACAATTTGAGCAGGCGGGACGAGTGAGGGAGCGGACGCCAAACGCTAGTCCAAGTCGGAAAAGACAGCGAATATATGGAGATAGGTTCGTAGTGCCAGTGGTTTAAAACGGTAAAACTTCGATTTTTTCAGAACTTTACTAACGATCAGGCTCTAGGTTCATACCCAACCGATCAGGGCAGGATCTACAGGCGAGCTACACTCTGCTTCATGATGATGGCTCTCCAGCAACGCCTTCAAGGTCCGCGCGAAGGACGCCTCACAACGAACTACACTTCCAGAGAAGTACGAATTTTCTTGAGGATTTCGAAAACTTATCACCTCTTTTTGCACCAGTGATCACCTCTGACTTCAATCCAGCTGAGGAGGCCAATCGGACATATTCTGCTGTGCTTCGGCAGGAGATGTTTGAGTCGACAGTGCCTCAATCCATACAGTCCAATCTCTCTCCTTCTGACCGAACGCGGTCGCATACGCCGCCCGCTCGAACGACTTCAACCTTGCCAGCTCCAACATTAACCCCCTCAACACCGCATAAAAACCTCTTCTCTTATCAGTCCCCGCGTCACAGCTACTCCGGCCATCCGACTCCGTCAAGGACCCCCCAGAGTCGACATGGACCGAATCTCAACGCGCGATCTGAGATTTACAGTCTATCGCCAGTCAAATATAGCAGCCAGACGATGCTATTGAGTCCAAGGAAGACTCCTCGAGCTGTCGCAAAGGTCCCATACAAAGTATTGGATGCGCCAGATCTCGCGGACGATTTCTATCTCAACCTGGTAGATTGGGGAAGTCAGAATACACTAGGAGTTGGACTTGGCTCATGCGTATACATGTGGAATTCGACGTCAGGACGTGTGACTAAACTTTGCGAACTGCCAGATGACACAGTCACAAGCGTCAACTGGATACAACGTGTAAGCTGCTCTGACCGTCTAGCGAGTCCGAACATAAGGGCATTGCGTCACAGATCATGCTAATTCTGTATGCAGGGCTCACACATTGCGATCGGCACGAATAAAGGCTTTGTGCAGATTTGGGACGCACAATCGCAGCGTCGGCTACGGACTATGACAGGACACACAGGCCGAGTTGGGGCCCTTGCATGGAACGAGCACATCCTCACATCAGGGTCTCGAGATCGGCTAATCTACCATCGTGATGTACGACAACCAGACCAATGGCTCCGAAAACTGGTGGGCCACAAGCAAGAAGTCTGTGGCCTTAAGTGGAATTCTGAGGATGGCCAATTGGCGAGTGGCGGTAACGACAATAAGCTGATGGTATGGGAAAAGCTCAATGCCGAACCGACATTCAAATGGAGTGAACACCAAGCCGCTGTCAAAGCAATTGCATGGAGTCCTCACCAGCGCGGGCTTCTTGCTAGTGGAGGCGGTACCGCAGACCGGACGATCAAATTCTGGAATACCCTGATCTCTCCTCATGGACCTTCATCAACATCCCTCGCTGCGGCCGCTGCAGCGACTGCAACTTCTAATCCATCTAGTACACCGAACTCGCCGTCAACGCCGGCCAATCTTCTAAGCAGCCTAGACACGGGCAGTCAAGTTTGCAATCTAGCCTGGTCACGCAACAGCAATGAGATCGTTTCAACGCACGGTTACAGCCAGAACCAGATCATCGTCTGGAAGTATCCGAGCATGCAGCAAGTCGTTTCTTTAACCGGTCATACGTATCGTGTGCTTTATCTAGCCATGAGTCCAGATGGCCAAGTCATCGTTACGGGTGCTGGTGACGAGACACTTAGATTCTGGAATGCGTTTAAGAAGAAAGAGCGGTCTGGTGGCTTGGGAGGAATGGATAATTGGGGTGTTATTCGATGAAACAATGTCCAAGAAAACCACAATACCTTTTTTCCATGGCCGGGCTTTACGAGAATCCCTGAAGGTCGAATTCTGTCGGCAGGCGGACTCATATTCAACGCACTCCCGAATCTCCGAACCGGCTCAACGACCATCTTCGAGAGCGCACCCGAGTTTACACGCCGGACATCCACGAAATAAGTCATTGGCGTTATCAGTCTGTAGCATTGAGCTACTCAATCATGACGGCGTTTTCAATCTTCGCTTCTGCATGGCACTTTTTGTTTCTTCGACACGACTGCATTCTGCATTGGGCATCGGCGTTGGCGGGAGATAAACATTTGTGATACCTGCCTCCTATTTGCTTTGCTTTGATTTCCCATCCTCTTGTCACGAACGCTTCCCAGATCTCCAGATCAAATGGATCTTTGAGAGAGCCATTTTAGGGGTTTTGGAGAATTTGGGATTTGAAGGTTCTCTATCAGGATGGTTGGTGGGAGCCTAGAAGGAGGAGGGCTTTTTGGATGCTGGGCTGGCGGTTGGCTGGCCACGGATAGTCGAGGCAAGGTACGGGTTTATTTCGAGCATTCTGCATCACTGATCATGATATGAGGATGGGTATAATTGTAGAATATAATTGAACAGGGATTTCCAGATGCGATTCTTTCTTCAACATGATCTAAGTGTGACTACGGGCACACTGTACCACCCTGAATGTGGTATACAATCTCAGATACAAGACAATTCAGATGTTCTCATCGCACCTGAATCTCACTTAAACCTTGACTCTCTTCCCACCCTCCTCTTCTGAAGCCCTCTTCGCTCATCGCCCCCGTCACTATACTCACAACCTCACTACAGATATCGTCTTCTCCTTTCTCTCCTTCATCTGCGTCACATATGCTCACGTAATTGATGTCCAGGTGCGACATACTTTAGCTAAGTATATACTAGTCAATATCCAACGTCGTGCCTACCTAGGTACAACTGTGTAGGTTTCACATATCCAATGATATCCCAGTGGTCCAAACTGAGCGCAGCTCGAAAACGTCTTCGGCAGATCTCCGGTTATCGGGGACGGACAATCTCCTGCACCCCCAGGATTAGCATGCAGGTTGTCCCGTGGACTGATGTACACGACTTCCATAACCTATCGCAAGCACAGAGATACAGAGCCGTCCCGTTGCTTGCCTTAAACACATGGCTAAACTTCGGCTGCTTCGGTAGACGGCTTGTCCATCGTCCACTTATTCTCACTATCCCAAGAGTCTTCCCCACAATTACAACGACCAAGAGAGAACATAGGCGGGAATAACGGTCCGTCAAGCCGTAAGCGATCTCGCAACATCCTCTCACTGGGTCTTTTCAATGTTCACTCCCGACGTTTCACCGCTGTGATGACGACCGCATGCCGCATTGCCTTTTTGGAAGATCATATAGTCTCGTATATAAGTCAAAGATGGGACTTCGAGCGGGATACTCGTTCTCGCAATTTGGCTTTCCTGTCGATCTGCATTGGCTTAGCGCTGGTCGATGGATACTTTGATATTCGCTCCTTTTTTCGGTGTTCAGATCTAGATCACTTACTCTTTCCAGCCAGTTCAGATTACAGTATAGCTTTGCTTACTCACTAAAAATGGAACCAATCGATGTTGAGGATACTCTAGAACAGCTTGCAGTCTCAGAAAAGATCGAACTGCTCTCTGGTGTGTCCGAACTTTATATGCATAAGGATAGATTCTAACCATATTCCACCAAAGGCGTTGATTTTTGGCATACGAAACCTATTCCCCGCTTAAAAGTATCCTCTCTTCGCACCACCGACGGACCCAATGGAGCACGAGGAATTAAGTTCTTCAACGGCGTCCCAGCCGCCTGTTTCCCCTGCGGAACAGCCATGGGTGCAACCTGGGATACCGATCTCATGCGCGCCGCAGGTGAATTAATGGCAGAAGAAGTCAAAGCAAAAGGAGGTCATGTACTCCTCGGGCCTACGGTCAACATCCAACGATCACCTCTAGGCGGGCGTGGTTTCGAGAGTTTCTCCGAAGATCCGACTTTATCTGGGAGCATAGCCGCTGCTGTGATTCAAGGGGTTCAATCGAAGGATATCATTGCGACGATCAAGCATTACGTGTGTAATGACCAGGAGCATGAGCGGATGAGCGTGAATTCGATGGTTACAGAGAGGGCTTTGCGGGAGATTTATTTGAGACCATTCCAGATTGTTCAGAGAGATTCAAGACCAAAGGCATATATGACTTCTTACAACAAAGTGAATGGGACACATGTGAGTGAGAATAAGAGACTGATCACTGATATACTTCGAAAGGAGTGGGGATTTGAGGGGCTTGTAATGAGTGATTGGTACGTTCTCATTTCATTCAGGAACATTGATTTGGCTAAGAGTTTGAAGGTTCGGAGTGTACTCTGCATCTGAAGCCATCAATGCCGGTTTAGACCTCGAAATGCCTGGCCCGCCTCGACTTCGTGGAGAGCAGCTTGAGATTGCCCTAAACGCCAAAAAGGTCGCCATGCATACGATCGATGATCGTGTCCGTAAAGTGCTCAGCCTCGTCAACGAAGCTTGTAAATCAGGAGTGCCAGAGAATGCACCAGCGAAAACCCGCGATACCCCTGAGACGGCTAAATTACTAAGACAGATTGCTTCATCGTCAATCGTATTGCTCAAGAACGATGGCGATATTCTTCCATTCAATCCAGAAAAGAAAATCGCCGTGATAGGACCCAATGCCAAATTCGCAGCATACTCAGGCGGCGGCTCAGCAAGTCTACTGCCCTATTACACCATCACCCCTTACGAAGGAATCAAAGCACAATGCATGGACGTCGAATACACAATCGGCGCAACAGCCTACAAGAGTCTCCCTCAACTCGGCAACATGATGAAAACAATAGACGGAAAACCAGGATGTACAATAAAATTCTACAAGGACCCCTACGGTACTGAAGACCGTCGCTTTTTGGAAGAACATACCCTCCAAAACACATTCATCTTCATGGCAGATTGGAGTCACCCTTCCGTCACCAATGACCTTTTCTACGCCGATATCGAAGGCGTCATCATACCCGAAGAAGACGCTCTCTGGGACTTCGGCGTCACTGTCCGCGGCACAGCGCAACTTTTCATCGACGGCAAATTAGTCGTCGATAATCTCACACATCAGAAATGTGGAGATAGTTTTTTCGGCTCTGGAACCGTTGAAGAGAAAGGAGAGTTTGAAGTCAAGGCTAGGAAGAAACATCGTATCATCGTCCGATTCGGATCAGCGCCGACGGCTAATTATAGATTGCCGGACGGCGTGGCACCGCTGAATGGCGGCGGAGTGAATTTCGGTGGGGCGCGGAGAATGGATGTCGAGGAGGAGATTGAGAAAGCTGTTGCGCTGGCCAAGACGGTTGATCAGGTAGTTATTTGTGCAGGGCTGAACGTAAGTTGCTCGTCTCACACTTCTAATCCCTATGAGAGGTTATCAAGCAGTACTGAACGCCGCCTTCACAGTCCGAATTTGAAGCCGAAGGCTTTGACCGAACCCACATGTCCCTCCCACCCAACAGCGACGCTCTGATCTCCGCCGTCGCAGCCTCAAATCCTAACACAGTCGTCGTCCTGCAATCCGGCACTCCCGTCACAATGCCCTGGCTGTCATCCGTGCCCACCGTGCTACAAGCCTGGTATGGCGGCAACGAATGCGGCAGCGCCATCGCCGACGTACTCTTCGGTGCCTATAATCCCTCTGGGAAATTATCTTTAACAATGCCAATCCGGTGCCAGGATAATCCAGCATACTTGAGTTTTCGATCCGATCGGGGGAGGACGCTCTATAGTGAGGATGTGTTTGTCGGGTATAGATGGTATGAGAAAGTGGAACGGGAAGTGGGGTTTGCATTTGGACATGGGTTGAGTTATACGACTTTTCGAATGGCAGGTCTAAAGATAAGTATGAGTGAAGAGGATGATGTCCTTGAAGTGGAAGTCGAGGTCAAGAACACCGGAAATAGGGACGGTGAGCAGGTTGTCCAGGTTTATGTTTCGCAGACGAAACCGAGTGTACAGAGGCCGGTGAAGGAGTTGAGAGGATTTAAGAAGGTGATGGTTGGGAAAGGGCAGAGTGAGGTTGTGAAGGTACGAATGAGTTTGAAGTATGCGGTTTCTTGGTGGGACGAGGAGAGGGATATGTGGATTGTGGAAAGGGGGAGATATAAGTGTTTGGTGGGTGATAGTAGTAAGAATACGCCGTTGGAAGTGGATTTTGAGGTAAAGAAGTCGTGGTGGTGGGTAGGTGTGTGAATTCTTTGTAAAGTGGACAGTTAATATATACAGTACTTAAATGATTGGGTAAATGAGACTGGAGAGGTCGGTAGGCAATACACATCCTCATGATGACAAAAGATCTCCATCTCTTCCACTCATCATGGTCGTCTTAATCAGGCCTCGAGAGCCCCAAAGTCGTCGTCCCATCACTGTTATCTTCGCACCGTACCAAGAAATCATGCCTAACTCTCTCAGCTCCATGTTTCATGATACTCAATTCCCAAGCATGGCCTTGCAGAGCACCAGGAGGCGTGTTCGTGATCAAACGAAGCAACTCCTTCTCCGTAGCATCCTCGCACTCCATATCCGCTTCCGGATCTCGCGGAACACGAAGCATACGTATACTCCGCAGATTCTCGACTTCCTCCGGCGATATCCTGACTGGATGAATGAGATTTAGCTTCCCCAATGGACCTTGCCCAGACATCAGCATAGAAACGAGGCCTCGTGCAGCTGGCCAGTAGTAAAGCCTCGTCTGCCAAAACCACAAGTGCTGTGAACTGCGATGGGGTCTATCAGACAAGCGCGCCGCTAAATCGGGGTGAGTGTACTCTTTCCCTTCTCTATACAGCTCCCCATCATACGGCAACTCGACTGTAATCGTTTCCAATCGCATACGAGTGCTCACGAAATCGAATAAGCGATCCCAGGATCCCGTCTGCTGTTCCTGCTCATAGATGCTGAGATACATAAACATCCACACATCGATTCTAAGATGTCTGATTCGGGCGAGAGCCTGTGAAGGCAGGGATTCCAGAATCGCTTGCATGGACGACGGGTGAAGTGCGTCTTGTTCAAAGACGAATGTGCTCTCGTTGTACAGCATCTCCAGCGCTTCCACCGCGACCTGCCGGTTCAGAAACAGGATCGGATACTTATGCAACAAGTCCGTCAAAGCGGTGCTGAAATGGCTGAATTCCGGTGGATCGGATGTCCCGGATCTCGCTTTCGCAGCTCGTTGTCTTTCTTCCGCTTCTTCGTCTATCTCTCGTGCCTTCTCTTCTAATAAAGACATGTCGATCTTCAAAGGTAAGAGAGACTGTTCCACTACATCCAGATCGGAAACGGGGGTTTCCGGGCCTTTCGCTCGGAGTTGTTTCTCGAAACTTATGAATAAGTAGTTCATGTCGTAGGCGGGGGTATTCAGTGGGATTCGCTCGGGGAGTAGCTCGCGATAGATTTGATCTCGCATCTCACGGGGTAGATCGAGAAAAGATATTGTTTGAGGTTTTAGCACGGTATATTTAGCCGCTTGTTGCTTTGCAACGTGCTCGTTGTGTATGATGTTCATTTGCCGTACCCTCTCTCGTTGGAGTTGGTGAATAGGCGTGTAGGGCCACCGCATCATGTTGAATGATTCGACTCGCGAGAGATTCATACCCATGGTGAATAGTAGTGATACTTTACGAATACTTAGAGTCTATTTACTGCGAGAATGATAATGGTGTAGGGATAATGAAGTTGCCTGGGTTAAAGGATGACAGCTACGCCACCATGATCGCCCAAATGTGCACTAGGTGGAACCTAAACATTCCAAGGATCTTTTACATAGGCTATTTCCTGGTAATATTATGTGGTACAAAGATGTATATAATGAAATTATCTTGAAAGAGTCTTGGAGATCTGCCAAAAAAATGTGTGGAATAAATTCCGCCCATGCTCAATCTACATATCACAGAAAATGAAGGATAAGAAGCCTACACAATGCATAGTACAAAGATGACAGTCCAACAGCGGCCAAAATGCTCAAGAGTCCCCAATAGATGCTACAAAAATCGATCGCAAACTCTAACATGCACATTCATACGATAAAAATGTTGCATCAAAACCATCGCCGTCCCTCCAGTTTATCCCACCACCTCCCCGTTTCCCCTTCCTCTCTCGGTCCAATGAATTCCAACACCTGATTATCTCTCCCAACCCTCAAGTCAAGATCAAAGATATCGCCCGTGTCGGTTCCAAGACAGAAGCTCGCCCTGACTCTGACGCCTCCTCTTCTCTCCTTTGCTACGTCGCTCAAGTGGGGACCGATGTCATTAGCGACACGATAAGCTAGTGCACTTGGAGAATATTTTGTTTTGAGAAGAACATGCCAACGATTGAATTCTGGGTGTGGTACCGGAGGGGAATGGCCGATGAGGGCGCCATTTTGAGCCATTGTAGGCGAGACTGGAAATGGAGGTGGCGGAGAAGAGTTAGGCGATGAAGCTGCAGGCGTTACAACAACAAGGGCAGTGGAGGAAGGAGAGCGAGCGTCGACCCATGACTGGATGATTTCACTGTCGCGATCTTCGTCTTCGTACCATGTGAGGAGCCACATCGATATGACGAGCTGACGTAAATTGTGAAAATGACGTAGTGGGTAGAAGAGCCAAGGAGTAATCGGAGTTGACTGAGAAAGAACAGGAGAACCGTTGTAGCCGCAAAACTTGAGCTCCGTGACCGTAGATGCATGGTGAGCGGCAATTGTGTGAACGATGGGAGGGCTGGGAGGCCAGCCGTAGGCAGGTTCGAAAGTATAGTCCTCAGCGACAGCAGGGATGGAGGACGCTGAGGCAATGATGGCATCCTTATCTTCTTCTTCTAGGTGGCCAGGATATGAGTGCATCCCCTCGTCAATCTTTCGAAGATCCTCACCATCTCGGCCCCATGTGTTACCTATAGGACACGAGACACCAATAAGAACGATCTTCTTCAAAGAACACCCATGCAATGCTCGAAGTATTTCGCGCTTTTCGTCTCGAGGGATACCACCTTCCATTTTGATTTGTTCCAGCTTTGACATGTACGGCGCGAACTCGCTGACGAATCTTCGTCTCCGTGTTTTAGCTTCATATTGGAGTTTCGAGATGCTGTTGTCTGTGAATGGCTCTCCTTGAGAATCATAAATCGAATCGAGACGAAGATCGATTAAAGTCCGGCCTAGGTGAGACACTACATCCCGAGTCCGTCTCACAATATCTGGCGAAGGCCGCTTGTTCGAATAGAACCTTTCCACAGGCCATGCCAAGCATGTCAGCCTCGGATGAGCTTCCAAGAATTCTAAGAACATTGGCTTTGCAAAATCTCCAGGTTCTAGTAGATATAAACCAGGAGGTAAACTTGTCGGCTGCACCACTGCATTGCGTACTTGAAATGCTCTCAGGTTCGGAAACCTCAACTGTGCTAATTGCTGAATTATCTCTACTGTGCTGCTCTCATCCTGGTACTTAACACGCTCATCCTTTCTCCAGAGTATCCAGTCCAGATTCAATTTTGTCAGAGTCTTCATAGAGCTCCGGAGAATGTGAATCATTGGTATCGCAGGAGGGCATCTCTGGATGCACCTATCAGGGAAACTTGCACTGCTAAGAAGTCTATCAACATCGGGCAAGCGTTTATAAATAGCATCGTCCCATGTTTGTGCTTGTAACATCGTGTGTTCTCCATCAAGAGGAGGTACTCGCATCGGACCCGAACCTTGGTATTTACCAAATTGGATGGTTGACATGTACCAACTGCCGGCTCCATTGTGCATCCGTCGCGGAAGGCCTGCGCGGCAAAGCCGAAATTCGGGCGGGTGCGGAAACTCCTGAGTTATCATACTGCTCGCCCATTCGTTAAACGTACTCTCCGCCCTTAGTCGACGGAATCGAATACTTTCAAGGCTGCTTAAGTCGAAGGAAAGACCAAAGTCAATCTGGGCTTCCATGAGAGAGCAGCTTTCCAGCCACAGCTTTCGGAGTGGCAACCGTCGTGGTCTCTGAGGGTCGAGGAAGCCCTCGAGAAGGACCTTGACAATGTTGTGATGCCCAAAGACTATTCTTAGGGTTTGTACATTGACCATGTTCCGAATTGCAAGCTTGAGGAGCTTAAGTGTACGGTGATCTTGCGATAGGTTGTCACCATGGAAATATAGTATCGGCAATTCACTGAATATGGCAGGAGTGGGGAGATGGCAGCGGTGGGTGACGCTTTGGACTTTCGAAGCCAGAAATGGATTCCTGTGTCATAAGTCAGCTTGGTGTGCATCTAGCGGGTCAGCAGCGCCATACTCAGCCAACACTAGCAATCGCTGTAGCATCGGGGTATCGTCATGTTCGTCTGCATCACCACAGCCTCTTTCTGTCCATACTTGGTGCCCACTGGCACGTTTATGGCATTCTGCTTTGTCGACCAGACTTATATCCTTCCAAAGAAAAGCCGCAGCATGCGAGTAGGCCCATTGTGAGACAAGCGTAACGTTTCGAAGGTCTGAGCGGGGGAGATATTCGAGAATCAACTGTATAAGTTCTTCGGGAAGGGATTCTAACTTTGCAAAATGTCAGCGCTGCACGAAATCCCCTGGGGGCGTAGAAGTACGTGCCGACTGGAAGTAGGCAGCGAGAGGCCTGTGGGAACGAATAGGCACGACGGAATCCTCGGTAGCGCGGGTCATGGTAGCATCGACCGACGGAAAGAGCATGTTAGGAAAGTCGTACAAAGTACGGAAAAGCCAAACACCGTTGTACAATCGATGTCGTGTGAATGTGAGCGTGGTTCACTGCATTGTGTCTTTAGCCTATGAGTAGGAATACCGGTGACGATGGACTTCGCACAGACCACACTCAATGTGTTATCGATAAGCTCTTCAGAGTCAGTGCTACAACACAATCCTTGATAATGAAGTATACTCGAATAGTTTTCAGATCATGGGTAGGGTTCTAATCCTTTTGTTTGCTGCATGCATTATAATGCCCATCACATCGAGTCAGGTTTAAACATCGCTGCAGCCTTCTCTTCCCTAAGTCTCTTGAACTCCCGATTCCCCTGAATCGGAGCACACCTATACATTCCAATCGACGGCCTGACATCCTCAAATCCATATTTCGGATACAGCCTCTGCCCCAGAGGCTCCGCGACTAGCGAAATATACGCATGAGGTGCGTGAGCATCCGCATATGCAACAAGCTTTTCCATGATCTGTTTTCCAAGCCCCTTTCTTTGATGAGCAGGATCTACCGCCATATCGACTAGCATTAGGAACAAAGCTCCATCGCCGATTAAGCGGCCCATGGCAACTGCACGCTGATCTTTCTTTGGAGATGTGTCGTCTGCCATTTCCCTGCGCTCGAACGCCACGAATGATACCCACGATCCAGCCAGAGATTGCGGGATGGCCTCGAAAGGTGGAGGAGTTAAGCCAGCGACTTTGCGGAGGTCGTGGTAGTCCTGCGGGGAAGGAATCTGCTGTAATATGCCATATTCGGCGGAACTGGTAGACACTGTGGACTCCATTGGAAAGGAACGTGACACCTCTTTGTCACTGGCTCGATTGAGGTTGAAATGGATTGATCAAAGCTCGGCTTTCACCTCCAGAAGCTGAAGGTGAAACTCGTCAAGCTTTCGAAGGAGTAGGACTGAATTATCAGTATCTCAGAAGAAAATGAAAGACAATTATTGCAGAGTTATATTCAACAGCAAAATCATCCAGATCATAAGTAATTGCTCAGTTTTCGAAAGGTACCGATAATTACTGAACGAGTTTATGTAAGCAGATCACCTCCTAGATCCGTAGCGCCTTGGCAAAATCTATCACGCGTATTTCTTGTCACACTATACATCGCCATTTTACCACCATGTAGGTAGCACACTCAATGGATGTTGTAATTTGTTAGATCTTAGCTTCACATTTCCTACACAATCAAGAACAGATAGCTATTCGGACAATGGATTCGATATCCGCTGAGGGATAGATACTCACTTATAATAGTAATACCAAGGTCAACTATTGTATGCGTTCAGCAAGAAGAGTTGTCAATATGCTAATACATCAGTTGAAGTCCATAGCAGGGTGATCTTCAAAGATCCCGAAGCTCTTACAGTCCAAGAAAGCCTTCCTCGGTGGGGAATCCATTAGTTCCAGGTTTGAGAACTCCGAATCCTGGATGAACTTGACCCGCTTAGCAGCCGTCTGTAACCAAGGACTACTATCCGGATCAATTGGGGCAAATTTGATATGGGAACCCTCTGTATGAGTCGTCTTTTGAGCTGGATTTAAGAGCCACAATGATTCAAGCTGCATAAGCTCACTCATGGCTCGGAAAATGTCATCCCATGCATGGTCCCCATTATTGGGCACATCTAGGGTAATGTAGCCGAGGGCAAGACGAGTTACATGTCGAAAAGCCACGAGGACATCTAGAAGCTCCTGCTTATCGATTATCTGGTAAGACTTAGACATTATACGCAGTTCCTGAAGCTGTGGGAGGATGGTGTATCGCCGGAGGCCCATGAACCCGCCAGGATTGCGGCTCTGTATTGTGTTCTTCAGGCACCATCTATTTGGGGAAGCGAACGCGATTTCTAATATCTCGAGATTAGGAGCTGAATTCAACCATCTGGAAAGAGCATGTCCAGGACCCCATGGATATACGAAGTCCCATGCCGAAAACTCCCGATAGGACATGTTTAGTCGAAGGTGCTTTAGATGGTGAAATGCGCGCCCAGGGTCCAACTGCGCCATTTGGTCGGATTTCAATCCGGTGGAGCCAGTATGATTGGCGAATAGTGGCATAGAAAAGGACTCAAATTGAGCCCAGCTAGCGGTTGTTATTGCGGCCCGATCCTTCATGGCTTCTATGATCTCCGTCAGAACCGTATTTTCTCCATAGATAGTCCGGTACAGGTGACTATGTGGCGGAGTCCATGGACATCCGGAACTATCCATATTCCCCAACCAGGATTTACCTGCTCCCTCTATGTGGCCCTCGTCAGTTGGCCAATAAACAAATTGCTTTAGATTGTCGAAGCGTCCGATAATATCTGACAAGTCATTCGGCTTCTTGTAAGGCGCATAGACGCGGATCTCCTGTTTCACCTCTCTAGTCAATCTTCCCTTCTTTCGGAGAGTTTCTTTTAGGTGGTTTGGGCTATCAGTCCACGAATAGTGCAGACCACAGAAGTTCAGGGTCGTAACATACTTTGCGTACTTACTCTTCGACAGCTTATCTAGCTTCTTCATGCTATATTTGGTATAGTAGAACAATGTCTCGTTCAACAACCGGATGAAGGTGTCATTAGAAGCGGTTGCAAATGCCTTGCAGACGAGTCGCGAGTTGATAACTGCAGCTCTCGAGGACGATGTGAGGTGTGGTAGTCGCTCTGTGGAGTCGCGAGCCGGATCTTGCTCCAGCATCTGCTCGGAGATGGCTAAGATAAGTTCGTAGGGGAGTTTATCCATGCTTTGTTTATTGTCGGAAGAGTACTTTGGTATTAAGAAGAAAATGGGATTTAGGAAAACATATCTATTTGGGCGAACTTGGCTTGTATAATTCCCCGAAGTACAATATGCTATGCTTTGTGAAGGAATATGGTGCACGATGGGTGTCAATATTCGTTGTATTGTGGACTTTTGATGCCGTACATACCTAGAGAGATCTTATTCCAGAAACCCCTACCGACTAATCTCAAGAATGGCAACTTGATTTAAAGCCTGGTTATGAGTCTGATTCGGCTTTGAGAGCTGGCAGTAAAGAAGTTGGTAGGCGCACTCATCCTCCGAAAACGACGAATTACGACATCCCGTGTGGTGGTTAAACATTGTGTTAGTAGCATACAATGAATTATTTGCGAGGTAGTTCCCCTGAATTCTGGAGGTAATGAAAGTTGATGCGTAACTTCTGGGGGTTGACCCAGAGATGATTGGAATGCATTGTGTACCTACAAAGAAGCGAGCGCTCCGCAAGATCCATTATGCAGTCATGCGTAGACCTTGTCACACATTTTGTATCACAACTAGAATAAATTGCGACCGCGGTCTTTTTAAGATGGCTTGTATGTCTTTGTTAAGTAGGGCAAGAGTGTTGAATTCATTTCAGTGCTTGACTTACCAAGCAAATACATGACTCTCCAGGCAGTCACCCGCACATGCGTTCGCCACACTATTCCTCCACCACAGCAACCCATTATATTCAAATATCGCACAACGATAGCTGAGTCGAACCGCATCGAATCAACCGCCATAACTGTACTTCACCATGGCGGAATCCGTCCCCTCCGCTCCGCCGAGCATCTACAGCAAGATAGGCTGGGTCGCCTTCCTCGAAGATCTCCTACTTGGAATACTAACCTCACCCTACCGACGCACATTCAAACTCTATACATGGAAGCCACTCAAGAAGATTCGGAAGGCGGGTTGTGATCGGAAGACTTTCATTCAACTAGTCAAAGACTGGAAAGCCGACAAGTACCAAGAGCTGCAGTCGGTACAGGTAGCTGTAAGTCAATGGTCTCAATGCGCATATATCCAGGTGAAGGATTGACGTTACGCTCCAGAGCTCTTTCTGCGCCGGTGCCACCCTCGCAGTCTTCGGCTGGCAGAAAGAGCCGAACTCCCTCTGGGTCGCGGACGCGCTTTGGCACTCCAGTCTAATCTGCTCTATCTGGGCTGTCATAACCTCCATTCAGACCAAATCTATCCTTGACGATCTACCCAATGATGAGGATCTCAACCTGCAAATCTCGGATTCGGAGCTCAAGCGGGTGAGAAGAGTTATCCTGGGTTACAAAAGGACGCCGGGGATCAACCATTGGATCATGATCTTCATATGGCAGTTCCCTACCATGCAGATGAGCTACGCTTGGTGTACGTTCCTTGCGGGATTGACGGTGTATGTTTGTACCCCTTTCATAAGGCATCAACCTTTTGGTGACGACACGAAAGTAAGGCAAGCGATTTTGACAACTCCCTGCAGCCACTGACTTGTCCTTCAGATTGCGATCGTCTTTCTCGTAGTCGGCGGCGTAGGCCTTCTAACCTTCTTGTTCACTTCATGTTTTGTGTATTCAGCAGAGAAGGGCTCGGAGCGGTCTCAGGCGAGTACAAGAGTGAACACCAATGACACTGAGCTTGGAATCGGGCTTACAGAGCCGAAGCCAACTACCGAGACGGGAAATAGGGAGGGGACG
Organism: Hysterium pulicare CBS 123377; assembly: GCA_000467715.1. Taxonomy (NCBI): domain Eukaryota; kingdom Fungi; phylum Ascomycota; class Dothideomycetes; order Hysteriales; family Hysteriaceae; genus Hysterium; species Hysterium pulicare. The sequence goes on along the minus strand of AJFK01000199.1, from coordinate 21,692 downwards.
AAGAAGACTCCGCCACACACTTTACGGTCTCGGGCATTGTTGATGGATGGAAGCGGAAGGGGCGAGCAGTCTGAGCAGAATACTCCGAAGACAAAAGAGGCTCTGTTGATGTGAGGCTTCTATTTCGAGACCGATAAAAGCTGATAAGAGACGAAGACATACGATCTGGGAAATCCTCAAAACTTTTGTGACAGATGGACAGCTTTTAAGCAGATGCTCGCTATAACCCTCATGATCACAAACTTATACTATACTATTAGTTAAGCGCGATACATAACTTGCTGTTCTTGACAGTTTCATGGAAGAGATTCCATTTGTTCGTCATCTTTTGACGCAAGCATTCTCGTTCGAACCAATCTCATCCTCATTATTCCTTTCCTTCACTTCAACCCCCATTCCAACTTCAACATGTCATGTATATCGGGCAAGCCGCTAGTATTTCGCCGTACTTATCGTATATCTCATCCATCAATCTCGAGTCGGGACATTCGCCGGGGAAGTGAGCATTGTAGAAATCGCCGAGATTTTACAGGTGATCCCGATTATTGTTTATGAGAAGAAACACGCTGTCGTACGAGATGCGTTCATGATCGGCGAAGTCACCGAAGATAATCGAACCGTAGGGAGCGATTACCTTCGGGACCAAATGCCCACTGGGCAAATTCATGTATTTCACCCGTAAGTTCCGGTATTCTAATTTTCTTTTTGCTGAACGATGTAGCATGCAAGTCTTTGTCTGACCGACACTTTGACCGTGATAGCTTTCTAAGACTTTTGAAAGCTGAAAGAGCCAGAGAACAAGTCGCAGACTGATTGAGAGTGCACTCATCAATACTGAACGTAGAGATCGAAGACGAGTTTGACTCTGAGCAAGGTAACCTGATGGACCGAGAATTTCTTGAGGAACGCAGATGTTCGCGTCCCATCTTTCCGAAACATTAGTCTAGCATACCTAATAGTAATGAATGGCTGTTCCTTACATGAAACTTCACAACGTACCAACATTCAGTCCTTCTAGTAAGGGAGCCAGCTTCGTGAACATCATATTTGAGTCGAAATGGCTTGGTTCTTTTTCGGCTTTTCCGACGCTATTCTCACTGGCTGGTTGGGAAAGCTAAAGTCTCGGGCCTCGAAGGCGGCAAGACATGATTGATTCAACCCATAATGAGCCTTGCAGCCTAACGAGATTAAATTCACATGCTATCTCATACAACAGAAGTTTGAGACCTTGGCTGGTAATGTGATCTTCTCCTCTCCGTGGCTCGAAGGATGGGGAATCGTGATGTTCGGCAAAATAATTCGGCATGCGGAGTTGGGCCGCAACAACGCTCGTGTCGTTATTTGAGCCGTGCATTCGACACGAACGAGGTGTCGACTGTGTAAGTTTTTCCTATCAGCGAACAATCTTCTCTACATACCTATTGAGACTTTGCCTGTTATGTCCGTTGGCAATAGCATTGATTCCGACAAAACGCCCACTTTGTTTGTCTTCTCTTCTCCACCTCGGTCGTTGATAAGCATGCCCACTGCCTGCGCCCAAGAGTATATCCTCATTGCCATTCAGCACAGCACTTGCAGCCAATAAACAATAAAAATGCTCCACTACTTTCGTTGCTCCACCGCAATCGGCTGCCCACATCTTCATCTCGTCGGACCTCCGATGTATTCTACTCTCTTCTTATCATGATGCGGATGTCAAGAAGCCGACGGGGTCCACAATAAAATTGCCGATAAAGGCTGTATAAAATAGTCCCGAAGAGTGCTCTTGGCTCACGGTTCTTCATACACTTTGATACTTGATGCTTGATACTCAATCCCTCTACTAGCATCTCATGTCGTTCCTTCTCCTCCTTTGGATTGTTCCGGCCGTCCTCGCCGCATCTCAATCGATAGCATGTTCATCGCTAAGTCAAATACCCCTGATCAATACTGCAGCCCACATTACGATTACTGCTTCTATTCCGACGGGAAGCAATTTCACTGGAACATCCCCGGAGGCCGGCTACAATACAGTACAAACCAACTTGCCCGGTCTATGCCGAGTGGTGTATAGTGTTCAGACCAGTTTGAAGAATAGTTCTGCGATTGGTGAAGTGTGGCTTCCAGACCCTTCAGATTTCAATGGGAGGTTTCTAGCAGTCGGAAATGGTGGGTTCGCCGGAGCAGTCAATTACCCAGACATTGTCTGGGGTGTGCGAAAAGGATTTGCAACAATGAGCACTAATACAGGACATGAATCGGCGAGTTCGGACGGTTCTTGGCTAGGAAACGCAGAAGAGGCTATCGATTGGGGGCACAGAGCGCTTCATCTTGCTACTATTGCTGCGAAGGACATTATCGAAGCATATTATCACTCTACTCCAAGGTCTTCGTACTATGCTGGCTGCTCGACAGGAGGACGACAGGGTCTTAACGCTGCGCAGCGATACCCAGCTGACTTCGATGGAGTTCTTGTTGGCTCCGCAATTCCGTGGCAGACGCATACCTCAGCATGGCAAACATACGTCGCATTGCTTCAATTTCCAAACAATCGCTCGACCTTTATACCAAGCAGCATGTGGCCAACAATTCACCAGGAAGTTTTAGACCAGTGCGACAGCATTGATGGTGTCCCAGATGGTATCATCATGGATCCATCCAAATGCGCGTTTCATCCGGAGACTCTGCTCTGCGGCAAGAAGACCTCCAACGCCTCTCATTGTCTGTCGGCGGACCAGCTGCTGAATCTGAAGCGAATGTATCTCCCTTGGTTGGATGACCAGAGTCATCTCATCAACCCTGGAATATCTCCAAGCGGTGAGCTATCTTTCTCCATCTTAATGAACGGAGAGACTCCAATTTTTGGACCAACATTTTATGCGAACGCCATCTATAACGACACAAATTGGGATTGGAGCAAGATGAGCATTTCAAACGTAAAGGTCGCCGACGACGTCAACCCTGGCGGTAGCAACGCATATAACCCCGACATGAGAGCTTTCCGTGAAGCCGGCGGGAAGATCATTCACTATCATGGCTATGCGGATCCCATAATACCTTCTCTAAACGCTCCGGCTTGGTACGATCTCGTTGGCTCCTTTTTCGAAAGTGTGGGTCAGGCTGCCGCTGTCGAAGATTTTTATAGATTATTCATGGTTCCTGGGATGGGGCATTGTAGTGGGGGAGTCGGCGCATGGGTTTTGGATGGGGCATCTCAAGGAACTGTGCCAGAAGGAAAGGGGCATGAATATTCCATGCTTTGGTCCTTAGTCGAATGGGTCGAAGGATCTAACAGCAGCAGTAAAGCGCCCGAAAAGGTGACTGGAACCAAGTACGTGAATGATACGGCGAGCCTGGGTGTTGCTTTTACAAGACCTATTTGCCGGTGGCCGAATGTGGCTCAGTTTGTGGGCGGAAACGTGAGCAAGTCGAGCAGTTGGGTCTGCCCACAAGAGGGAATATATTGAACGTGTGTCGACAAGAGTTTAAGGTAGATTTGGAATACTGATAGTCTATGTTGCCTCATCGATCTGTACTTATGACATGCTTCTGGACACTCTTCCCTTGATTTGGTTGTATGGTTTATGATTGACGTGGGCTAATAGAGTAATTCACCTCTAGATCGACCTCAGAGACCCATCTGGTCGTTCTTGACTGTCGTTCAGTAGGCGGGAAAGTGTGGAGTGGATACTGTCCCAATGACAACGCGAGCATCATGTGCTGCTCCAAGACTCCCTGCGACGGCCACGGTGAAGGAGCTTGTGATTGGACGAGCGCATGCCCGTATACGCCATTCAGCAACAAGTGTCTGGGACCGAGCAACTTCAAATGCTGTGTTTACCCGTAGAAATAAGATAAGGGGAGGAGTCAGCTTGCGATGCGAAATGCGGCGACGAGCTACTTGTGAGTCGCAGCGGAGCACGGACCAAAACGCCAAATCACGTGAAGTTTGTTCACCTTTCAACCTCCCTTTGCTGTTCTTCTCGAGTGCCATCTCAGACTTCGACGTGATGCCAATGTGCAACAACATTTCCTTCGATATTCATGGTCTCCCTCTATGGGACACATCTTCGCGATGATTCCTCGCGGCCGGAATCATATTACCTGCACCTCAACGCCCCTTAACGCGTCCACTCATATCCACAAATGATCTTTCGGGGCCCATCATTACTGCGTAGGAGTCCGACTGATGTTTAAAGTAAGAAGCCTTCCAAGTCGTGACAGTTGCAACTTCTTTTAAGATGGAACTTTATGAGGATTCAAGCTTCCGCATAAGTCAAATCAGGATTTTTCGGCTCATTCTCCCCATGTCAAACACGTCAACTGCTGCAATGCTGGTCTTAGCCCCGGTAACACACCAACGCATACCATTTGTTGTTGGAAATAACGTCCACATGCTGAAGTACTCCGCCAACTTCCTTCCAAATGCAGCATGGCATCTAGGAAGGTCAGCAGCGTAGTAGCACAAGGCACCATGTCAGAAGCCCATCAGCTTTCTGTAGCACTCACAGACCCTACAACAATCCACTCACAACACCGAATACTCACACGTTCACCAATCAAGGCGTCTCCGACCATTATGCAGGATTAATCTAAACCCGCACCCATTCACGATCGCGTACCCATGCCGGCCCGCTGCACGTGCCAACCTCCGACACCAGCACCAGTAAGATCAGGCAGATGGCGCCCGCCCGCCGTTAGCCACAACGCCGTGAACGCCACTTCACATCTCTTGCGCTCACGCCTCCCCTTTTCGGAAGCCGTTCTTTGGTTCCTTGCAGTTATTAGTGGCATTCGCTACGACCATTCTTAATTATCCGCATGACGAGTCGCCGGGATGCAAATATAGGGGGGGAGAGATGAGGGGTTGAATGTGACCCAGTAAGGCAAGCCTAAAGAGCCCCTGGTAAAGGGTTGCATAATGGCGAGAATTATAATCGAGGTCTTAAGAGCGTGGGTTTCTTTGAACGACCAGGTATCATGTATAAAGGTTTCCTTGCCCTGCTTCTGTTCATGATGTAGTGGGTTGGAGACGCCTCTCATCTGCATGATTACTTTCTAATTGTCTTTTGTTGCTATTTGTACTTGACACTATGCTGTTTAATTCTTTAATCACTATCGCGGCTTTGGCTTCATCTATTTACGCAGCTCCGACTTCAACGAAGCAAAAACGTGCGCCCGCTGGAGTACCGCAATATGTCCTTGACTATGGTAAATTTTTTTCGTTCTTGAGATTTTCTCGGCCGGGAGAATGTCTGGTATTTCTTTACAGTCTTAGCCACAAGAAGACAGATCAACCGTCGTCTCTTCAACTTCCTTTCAGATTTCATAGGCCAGATGGATGAAGAGACCGTCTAATTCAACATGTCAAATCTTCATAAATACGTCAGAACTAATTCTTCCTAGCTCCAATCGTCTATCTCTACTCCGGCGAAACCTACTTCCCCGCTGACTTAAGCGCACAACTCACAAACACTCAACCCGAAGTTAATTTCACCGTCGTTTCTAATGCACCCAATCCTCTCACTCTCAACAACCTCAACGCGCTCAATGCAGACGGAACTGTCTACTTAACTTCCAAAGTCGACATCACTACCAACCCAGCCTGGCTGAACGGCGTGAAACCAGACAGCACCGGAAAGACTAATGGCGCTGTGTCCTGCGCCATCATCGTCAATGACCATGGAAACGGAAACGTAGATGCGTTCTACATGTACTTTTACGCCTTCAATTGGGGTGGAGTAGTACTGGGACAACAGCTCGGTATGTCCGATCCCTCCTCCTCGGACTCTTCTGTACTAACAAATGGGTGTGTCATTAGGTGACCACGTGGGAGATTGGTAATACCACACCATTCAGGGACCGCACCACAATGGTACTGATGAACATTCTAGGGAACACAACATGGTCCGGTTCTCCAACGGCAAGCCAACCTTTGTCTGGTACTCTCAACACGCCAATGGCGAAGCCTTTGCCTATAGCGTTGTGAACAAGTACAACAATGGCCTTAGGGTACTTGCCCCTTCTTTTCGAACACCTCATTAGTCCCCTTCACCCCCGAGCAAACACACTAACCATCCCCCCCCCCAGCCCCTCGTCTACTCCGGCAACGGTAGCCACGCGAACTACGCCATAACCGGAACGCACGACCACACGATCCCAAACCTAAACCTGCCCGACGGTCTAATCGTCGACCACACCGACGCCGGCACCATGTGGGATCCCACTCTCTCCGCCTACTACTACTCTTACACGCCCTCACCACAAACCTTCACCGCCTACGACACTAACGGGAGCACGCCTGTCAATTGGCTGTATTTCACGGGCGCCTGGGGTGACCAGCAATACCCGAACAGCGACAAGCGCCAGAAAGAGTTTTTTGGTCAATATAAGTATGCGAGTGGGCCTACGGGACCGGAGGATAAGCAGTTGAATCGCACGAATGTGTGTCCGGGGAATAGCGATGCTTGTATTTTGAGGTATATGCTTGGGCCTTGAGGGGTGTGATGGGAGAAATGAGGAATAGGGTGCATTTTACAAATTAATGATAATAATATTCTTGAGACTATCTGAAGACTATTGGATTTGTGAGACCCGTATGAAACATAATTTGGGAGCGAGAGCGCCACGTGGTTGTGTGCGGCTGGCGACTTGATCAGAGGACGAGTAGAACGTTCTGGCCAATTCTTCAGTATGAGTCTCCGTGCCAGTCAGCACGAACTACTTGAACATAGATCCGTTGCACAGTATTTGGGCTGGTTTGCTGTTGATCCAATGTCTCGAGCACGTTCACAAACGTCTAATCAGTGGGCTGATGCAAGCTGCTACACAGAATAGGGTAGCGCAATCGTTGGGGGAAGCTTATATCCGTTCCAATAATGCTAAGGTTCGTTCCTGTCCAGATGTAGTTCGCCTTGGGTAGGGATCACATGACTTAAGCTGCAAACGACCTGAGAATCGGCATACCTTTGAGTTCGCACCGAGTGACAAGCATTTTGCGGCTTTGACTAGTTTATGCTTCTTTGTTCTATTCTTGGATTACTTTTTTGCGAGACACGGGGATCTCTTCTTCATATATCTCCTCTACAGATATTGTTGGGAAAGCCGCGCGAATTCTAGATGCTAGATATCTGATCCCCCATTCTTCGGCAATGCGATGCCCGACGCATACGACTGTCATTCCGGTATCCTTTGCAGCCTTCATGCCGCTTTCTCGGGGTTGACCTGTCAAATATAGTACATTTCTTCCTGGCATATCCGCGTGGGATCCTAGCCAGCCTTGATCCCGAGCCTTATACAGGACGCGCTGGACCTCCTCTGCGTGGAAGGCGTTCATAATAGCCACTACGTGTACGTTATCTGCAGCCCCTTCTTCGATATGTTCAAGGGAACCGAACTCTTGCTGAATTCTACGGATGAGAACCTCTTGAAGCATTGACACCCGTCCGACTATTCCAATCTTCCTCTCGGGGTCTCCTTTGTAGCCTTGTATGCATGTATAATCTGATATGACCCCCAGACGCGTTGCTAGTGCAGCATTATACCCGACGGTGAGGTGTTCATCGAATGAGGTATGACTCGAAAGAACGAGCGTCCCTTTGCGGATCCTACGTCTATCGAGGCCGAATGGCCGATGTAGGAAGCACAACGTGCGCGGTGAGCGGACCAGCCCTGTTCGAGAGACGTCTTGAGAGTCAGCGGCAAGCCGCTCTTGAGGCTCTAATCCGCTCTCTTCGGAGGTATGTTCCTTATAATGACTGATCGATTCATAGACTCCCGGAGTCGCTGTTATACTCAGAATGACGCGTTCTACTACCGCGTTTGAAGGGTTGTAGGAAGGGTGTCGCGGGGTGTGGTAGAGGAGTGGAACGTCGGTAGGTCTTGGTGGGAGGACGGAAGAGACGAATTGGCTGAGTATTGTATGGGTTGGTCGTTTGAGAGATGAAGTTTGCATTGTGCTAGGTCAATTAAGCAACGAGGCGGAATTACTTGCTGAGTGGAAGGTCGTGGGTTGGACTGGTGAAGATGTAGTACGTCATCGTTCCGTTACGAGAGTTGAACTGGTTCCTAGACAGTCGACATAAGCTTTGAAGTAATTAAGGCTGAGAAATGCATCATTTTTAGGGACATGCTAAGTACTGCGCGCGCTGAAGGGGGTCACTTCGTCGAGATAACGGTACTCTCGGACCTGGAATCTATAGGATACTTGAGTCGGGATTTTCGTTGCGTTCGACTGATTATGCCTCTTGTTGACGTGCAGCACATACAAATCGCTGAGAGCTGGACAGCCAATATGTGCGGATTCGCGGAGTCAGGTAGTGTACTGTAGGTGGTTTGAGTATCTATGAATGCACCGCAAGACGAGGCTTTGCACCTCTTTCAATGCTAGAGCGGAACGGGCGTAGCGTCGTAACATCACTCGTTCGCCCCTTTCCTCTCAGGAGGATCCATCCTTCTACGCTGATATGTATAACACAGCGTCATCCATGAGACTGCTGCCTGAAGTTATTCTCCCATAGTGAAGTTGATAGGAAAGTAAGTTCTGAACCTCGTCGTGTTGCCTGAGCCACTTTGCCTCTTTGGGCTGCGTTGCCTGATGGACGCCTAGCGGCCATCACGAATCCTCGTGACAGCGCGTAACACCATTTCGCTTTACAGAAGCTATAAAACTACTCAATTCCATCTCAATGGAGTCCATAATCCGTATTTCATTCTAGATCCTATCATACCCAACTATTTCCTTCCGGTTCCGAGTTCCACGTCTTATCTTCTTCCTTCACTCAAATTCAACAACATGGCCACCAACTCTCTTCCTAGTGTTCCCTCAAAGCACAGCGATTTCATTCCCTATCTCACAAACAACCCCGATAAGCCACTTGCAGAGCTTCTAGAGCCCTACAAGCAGTACGATGCTAAGCTTCGAGAAGTATTCGCCCAAGAACCCAACCATCCTATCTTGGCCGACCACCACGTCAATGTCGTCCCAGTGTTCGCCGGCCATGAAGGAAACGTGAAAATCCGCGCTCGGCAGCTTGACACAGAGGCCGACGAAGAGAAGGCCAAGTATGTCATGCCACTCAACGAAGAAGACCGAAAGCGCAATGGATCCCCGGCTATCGTACAAGACATCAAGTCCTTCCAGCAGAATTTCTCTCTCTTTTCCGAATCTTCCCTCATCGACCTGGATTGGACTAATGTTGTCGCCGCGGGCTCTTCCGTCGTTACTTGCCTTTTGCCAGTTCCACAGAGATACAAAACCTCCAAGCGGGCGCTGCGTCAATATTATCATGATATAATCGCCCCAGCCTCAGATGTCGACCTTTTCCTCTACGGATTGACTGAGGAAGAGGCCGTCAAAAAGATCACTCAGATCGAGCAAAATATCAAAGATTCCATCCTGACTGAGACCACTACCATCCGCACGAAGAATGTCATCACCATTGCAAGCCAGTACCCCACCCGACATATTCAAATCGTGCTTCGGATTTACAAATCTGTCTCTGAGATCCTCACGGGTTTTGATGTCGACTGTTCATGTGCTGCCTATGATGGAAAGCAAGTCTATGCTTCTCCCCGGGCATTATCGGCATACATGAGCCAATGCAATACTATTGACTTATCACGCAGATCTCCTTCCTACGAAAACCGTCTTTCCAAATACTCTCACAGAGGTTTTGAGATATATTGGCCACTTCTGGATCGTTCCCGGATCGACCCGACCATCTTTGAGAGAAATTTTGCCCGAACGGTAGGACTAGCACGCTTGTTGGTCTTAGAGAAATTGCCCAAATCGAATGATCGAGAATCTTACATGGACCAACGTCGCCGGGAGCGTGGGAGACCTGAAATCAATCGTTACAACCGTTACGCTCGTCGCATGCACGGAGACATCAAGGCTCAGTGGGAAGATGAGATTGCTGAATGGGTTGACCAAGACGACGTCAGCGACTACCATACCTTCACGATCCCTTATGGGCAAAAAGTAAGATTCTACCGTCTAGGAACTGGGTTTTCAACGCTAACAGTGTTCCTAGTTTAATGCTCGCAAGATAGAGCGTTTACTCTTTACCAAAGACCTTCTTTTGGTGAGATTTCCGCCAAATCCGCTTTCGCGATCTCTACTTACTCTTTCTAGAATGCCGAATGGAACAAACCGGATGACCGCGAAGCGATCGACCTGCATAGACATCCAGCATTCTTCGGACACGCCGAGGACGTGATTCATGACTGTTGCGGTTACTGCCCAAAGCCTGTCACTTACGAGGAAGAACAAGTTGCCGAAGAAGAGGCAAAAATCTACGTGTCGGGCGAAATATCCTTTATTAAAGATGACCCTGGACGACAAGCCATTGGATCTTTCAATCCCATCACTGATGACGACTGGACGGAGATGGCGTACGTTGGAAATACCGCACGCCTTTGCCAAGCTATTGTTGATAGCGATCTCGAACATGTGGAGGATTGGCTTGTCCAAGAAGGATCTGATCCAAACTGTCGAGACTACACTGGGCGAGCTCCGCTTCATCTTGCCGTCTCGAGCTCGACCCCTGAAATCGTCCAATGCCTAATTAATCACGGTGCTCGTCTTGTCGCCCGATTGGCAGACGGTCGTACAGCTCTTCATCTTGCTGCAGCTCGCGGAGATGTCGAGATGGTCAAGATTATACTTCAAAAAAGTGAAGAGAATGAGGAAGAGGAAGCAAAAAGGGAAGACCTCAAGAAGCATGCAAGAAACGCATCCAAGCAAGAAAAGTCAAGGATAGAACAAGCCAAGCAGAATAGCGACGACGAAAAAAGCGACGAAGAAAGTGACGAAGAGATTGATATTGAATTGATTGAGGCCGAAGACGAAGACACCGACATGCATTCAACCACCACCGGATCCTTCGTCAAAGTCAAACCTGAAAAGAAGGAGGAGTCTGATCTTATTCCAGAGGAAGAAGACGAACCAGACTTCTACGACGTTAACGTTTTGGCTTGGGATACTGCTTGCTCTCCTCTCCATCTGGCCATCATCAACGGACATTGTAAAGTTGTCAAGGAACTTGTGCAGACATTTGGCGCTGATGTGTTGTTGCCCATCAAACTTATCAACAGCTACAACAAATCTCCCCGAGCTGCGATCCTGACGTTAGTGCTTAGCCTTCAGTTGCCACTGGAATCAGCCAAAGCGATGACTCGTACATTGTTGGAACTTGGAGCATCTTCTGCTCAAGCTGATATGAATCAGACAACGGCATTGCATTACATATCTGGCAAAGAGCCCGATATTCTAGAAACTTTGTTTCAGTATGACGAGCCGGCGGCCAAGCGAGCACTGAACCATCTGAACGTAAGTGGTTCAACGTGGAATCCATCGGCACAAAGCCCTCTTATGTCTGCTATAGCAGGACGTAATGCTCTAGCCTCATTGAAACTCTTGCTGTCTGGTGCAAACCCGACCATTGACTTTGCGGACTGGATTAAATCTATTCAGGTCAAAAACGAGAACGTCGCGCGCCAAGACTTCAAAAACAACAACGAAAACTTTCTTAAGAGCTTGGAGCAACCAATCATCCTCGCTGTACAAGCCGAGCTTCCGTCAGTAGCTCTCCAGCTGCTTTCCCGCGGAGTTGATCCAAATACTCTTACTTCTTCGGCTCAAAGATGTATCCTCGACGAGTGGCAACGACACTATTCCAGCGCGGAATCTGTTCTTGACCTTGTGCGAGCAAAAATCCAAGATCTCAAAGCTTTCAAGGTCGACCAAGGGATCAACCCGCCCAAACTACTTGTTCAAGAAGGAGAAGATTACTTAAAGGACCTTCAACCAGGCTCTTACAAGTATTATATGGCCGACAAAGCTTTACAAAATGCGAAGAGAATTGATGAGAAAGCTCAGAGGAACCATCAAACCCAACTTGAGGCTCGCGATCAGCGACGAGGGATTGAGAAGAAAGAGGCCATCCACGCTCTCTTGGTGGAATATCAAGAATTGGAAAAAGAGTTGTTGGATAAGGGTGCGAAAGTGTTCAAGGAACTGCATCCAGATGTGTCCGGCAATATTCCCAACAACTACAACCCTCCTAGCTATGAGAACAAACCGGGGCATTTCCAAGTTGAGTTCAGCTTCAATTTACACGACTTGACGGATAATAAGCGGACGGGCTACGTACATCTGTGAGTACCACTGTTTCTCCATGGGTGTCATTATGACACCCTGTTTGCTCTTCCTCTACTTTTTCTTTATCACCATTACTGACAATGCTCTCAAATAGTTTTGAAGCAGCTTGGTCTGGAGATCTCGCTGCTATCAAATCACTCACTCTTGCTCCCTGGGGTACTGACGGAATACCTCTAAAGGTCACCGCCACCGACAGTGATGGGCAGTCCCCGTTCACCCTTGCTATTCTTCGCGGACACCGAGACGTAGCGAGAGCCATTCTCGAAATTTCACACGCACAGTATTGCCCAGAGGAGAAGAAAGGAAAGGAGCGATACAATATGGGCATTGAAGACGATGATTATGATGATAGCCAGATGACCGACGCTAGCGACGATGAGTTCCAAGTCTACAAAGAAATCATAGATGATCGGTTCACTATCGATAACATTGGCGAGGTCTCCACTCAAGTCAAGAGCAACGTAACTCCTCGTACGTTTCTCAACTGGACTTTCAATATCCATCAATACATGAAGTATTTTGACAAGGAACGGACGTCGACATTCATGGCCACTGCTCAGAATATCAAGGCAGAGAATCATGAGACTTTAGTCCGGTATGCCATTTTAAGCAATGACATGGGGCTATTTACGTATCTCTTGGAGTTGGAGATTGAATGGACCGACCGACTTTCAAAGGAAGGTGCTCCCTTCATTCCTACATTCCCACAAGCAGACTTCGAGCTCGCCATTGCATGCGGTCGTTTGGCAATCCTAGCTGAAATGATTAAACACACTGGGTCAGGCATGGAATTGGCCTCGTTGGTTAAGAAGTCTGGTGTCAAGTTTGAAGAGAAGCCTAAGTATTACCAAGGTTTGTCTGTACACGGCAAGAAACGCGCAGACTGGGCAGCAGCTGCCAGAGGCACATCGATGCAGATCGTCCAGGACAAGAACCCTCCTGTTCTTCAAGCTGCTTTCAAAGGAAACTTGGATAGCGTCGAATGGTTTTTGAGCGATACCCCAGCACGCTACTACAAAGACTTTGCCGAAGCGAATAAGTCAGATAAGCGTATCAAGCATTTGAAAGAGAGTGCTGGTGGATTTGATAAGGTACTCTCTTTATGGCTTGATGCACGACGTAAGCTATCTCTCATTGGTCTTGTATACGTTTTGAATATTTGATTTAACATTTGTCTTAGGTGAACTCATCATCCACTGCGCTGTGCTCTCCCAGCCATCGGAACAGTCAACTCATCTCCTCGAATACTTGATCAAAACAGTTCCAGAATCGCTCCACACAAAGTCCTCCGCCGGACTTACGCCTCTCGCCCTTGCCTTTTCGTTGCGTCGCCTGGAAGCAGCCCGAACGCTCATTGCTTCTGGTGCCGACCAAACGGCCCGGGACCACAAAGGGAACAACATTCTCCATCTCCTCCTCCGCAGCGCATACAGTTTCAATTGTAGCAACAATTACAAGTTGAAGGAATTCCTTGACCTCATCGACAAGCGATTGGTTGAATCCCTCCTTACTGAGAGGACTTCAGAAGGACCCGGGGCAGCTACTCCTCTCTCCCTATGGATGCATCAAAAGTTCTCTGCGCGCATTAACAGTTACTATTACAATGTCGACGAAGATGACGACTCCGTCACTCTGCTCCGTCACATCCTGGATTTCGCAAATTCCACCGGAAACGAACACCTCGAGCTCCTTGACGGAGCGGGAGATACTCCACTACACCAGGCAATCAAGTTCAAAGTCCCACGGACCGCACAATTAATGCTTGAATGCCGCCCTGATCTCATATACCGTGAGAATGCAACAGGTCGCACCTCAGCGGAAATGGCCGAAGATGCTTACATCGCCCACTGCGTCAAAGATCCACCTAATCTTCCTAACTTGAATTTGAATGGAGGGATCACTTCTAGAGACGTCTCGACTTTCGTCAAAGGTCACGAACCCAAAGATGACCGTCCTATGCCCGAGCGCATCTGGGCTTTGTGCAAAGAGTACATGGAGAAGAATCCCGGGAAGCGCAGACTTGTGAGCTTGTTCGAGGCGAACGAGGTTGCGAAGCGTTTGGCGTCGCGCCAGAGTGGGTATACCAGGAATTCCCGGCGAGGTCGAGATGATGAAGAGGCTGATGGCGAGGAGCTTGATGAATATGAGGATGCTACGGATGAGGTTGCGCAGTGGTATAATACCGCGGCGCAGTTTCGTGAGTATGAAAAAGAGGGTGAGAAGAATCAAGAGGACGATGATTTGCCGTTAGCGAACCCACGATTCGTGCCACATCCTATGTACTGGAACTACTAGGGGGCTTTGCTGCTAAGTATTTCAGGCCCTCTTTTCTCAGGTGTTTTCGGCATGTTGAAGGTCTTTTGTAGCTAGACGCTCATTTTATACGTGGAGATGTTGACGTTTGATGCCTGAAAGATTGTGCTCAGTTAGATAATGCGAGAGTAACTTAATATATATGGTCAAATCGATTACCTTGTCACATGTACGGTGAATTGATATGAGCTGATTCTTGTTTTACTGGTTCAAGCGCTCCAAGATCTGTTTGCGGTATCTGGTATATGCGGATATCAACAAAAGATTAGTAAAGCTGTACTAGAATATCGGAGAGTGTACAGGAGCTATATAATGGATCTCTATCTACATCTTACTAACACTGAGCTATGATTTTGAAATCCGCTAAGACTGGTTCCCATTAGTGAGAGGGCTGGCGATGACTTAAGACATGGATGTAAAATTTCAAGCAAGCCGAATAACATCACATTCCATCTTTTACTCGCCGGAGTCATTTAAAGTTAAGTTAATTGGGCCGAGTATAAACACTCTAGTCTTTTTACCTGGGGTACTAACCACGTAGCCTTCAAGCATTGTCATCCGAGCTTTATCTCATCGGTGTAGGTCAAATCATCAAGTACATCATCCTTGAAATCCAAAAAGATGACCCCTTAACCTTCAGCACAGTCTGTCAGCATTTTATACACTAGTATAATTCGGAAGTTTGCTTGAAAGAATGAACTCATGACTACGCCCTTCCATTCACCACTACGTAAATTTCTCAGAATTCTTTTCCTGTGGAGCTGGATGCCGAATATTCGGAATTTGTCACTTCCTTTGGCGCTCGATCTGAGGCTTGGACGTCCTCGAATGTTCTGGCTTCTGGCATCGTCTAAGCTGGTGGTAGAGATGTTTCTAGAGGAAGGAAACAGGAAGTTCTAGGGTTTTCGATGGCGAGACGCTTCTTATTAGGCTGCATCCTTGTCGTCAACGGTGACGATAGTATGTAAAGCAGAACCAAAGAAACCAAATACCAACGAGAACTCAACGCAAAATCAAAGCAACACCGTTACATCATTTAGTGAAATCAACCATCAATGAGAGCTTTAGATATAACCACCGCATACGCATGGTTGAGCTCAATTAAACTCTTTTTCTTGGCTGCATCCTGCCTCTGAGAGGGCTGAGCACTGCCCATAAGGCTTATCCCAACCAATAAAACGTGGGCACGTGATTCTACGGGGCGGAAATCTTAGAATTGTAGGCCTTATTGACTTGCAGATGAATGCTTTCAAAATGGCCTCAAGGCGTACCTCAACCCTGAACTAGGTATTTTACCTAAGGTATTGGATGTAAGGGCTACGCACGTGACTTGATCAACTGAAGGCAACCCCATCTCTTGCTTAGTTTGCCTCTAAATACATTAGTAGTGCCTGACAGAAACTCACTGCAACCTTGTTTCTAGATAAGGCTCATGTATGTGATGAAGAACTTCGTTCCAAATCTTGTGCTAGATTGCACGTGATCATCTGAATAGTAATTATCAGTCTGTGGTCAGTGGTTGGACTATTTAGCATCACACGTGGAACCAAATAGATAGTTCAATGCACCACATGTTTGTCTTTAAAGTGGTGCCGCAGTACACCGTATCGTAGAGGTCGTACGTACACGAGCAGGGTCGAGAAATGAACAACGACAATGGTTAGTAACGTGATGGAGGTTGTCATTTCCCATCAGGTAGAGGGAAGCGCATTAACTCCGTAACTGCTAGAGTGAGGTGAAGTTTTGTGGAGTCAGACTATGATGCGGTACAGCCAGGGGCGTATTTGGAAGCCTAAGAGCATTGACCCATGCTGAATTATCTGCATCGGACCACATTCTACCCCCAAAATGATTTGATTCATTCGTGCATACATCCACTCACGACTGCGTCCTAATCAGCTGCATAGAAAGCCCTTCTGTTAACGGATCTGCCGCGAAAGTTTCTATCGTTTGATCTCTTTGACATCGGGGTAGACTGCAAAATGCCTGCCATCAAGCAACGGTCCTTATTAGTCTTTCAGCCAATGCATCATGTCCAAAGTTTGCGGTCTATATGAAATGGCGAGCTTTATTCATAACGGCTCTGAGATAGACTATCTGAATCTCAGCCCAGTGGGGTTAGGTTTGCAGCTTCTACATCTGGTGCAAAATCTCGAAGATCGAGCGGGCGCGTCGCACATTGCACAATCTGGTAGATTATGGTTACAATCACTTGTCACGAACTTCGGAGAAAACTTAGGAGAGATCTTTAGCTATTTGTGCTTTATGTGCCTTACGCATCAGAACTGAGGACGTAACATTCCCAGTTGTAACCCCAATCTTGGTCTCAGTTCCTCTCTAAACTACATACGCGCAAGCCACACTCGACGACGAAGGAGTGCCGCAATTTGTCAGAACTTTGTTTCTTTGTTTGATATCGATGATTTCAGCCCCCGAAACACCAACTGTACTGCCATTTGTGAAAGTAGCGGAAGCATTCGAGAACGTGTACGAGCCAAAATTAGCAAATGGAACAAATGAATCACCGTTCGAGAAGTCCTCGACTATCCACTCCGCGCTTGTTTGACACAACTTCTGCTTCACGCCGCTGAAATTTTGCGTGACCGTCTTGCCAGTCGAAAGGTTTTGAATTGTCGCAGTTCCTGCAGTCGCACTAGAGGCCTCGATCGTGAGTTTGACGGTGTCGCCAGAGCTGACTGTCATAGAGAAATCGTGAGAGTAGTCAGGATACCATTCGAACCAGGCGTTGAAGGTCGTAGTGCTGCCTCGCACGCAGGAATCTACTCCTGTCTGCAGAATGGCGGATTCGCAGGGGCGGCCATCGATACCGACCCATCCTGAGCTGCAATACTGCGTGCTTGAACTGCCGCCGGCGGGTGTCTTAACGGCTGGGACGACAAAAGTACCAGTCACACTGTTGAAACCTCTGCCAGCTAACGCTGCGCCGGCCCAGTTGCTAGTGTATGAAGCATAGCTGGTGTTCCTGTCATGAACGAAACTTGGAGGAGTAGTAGTTCGCAGGCTTGTTCTTTTGGAAGCACGGTCGAGATGAAAGAACCTGCCAGGGGCGGCCTCAGTAACGATGGTACATAACAAGACGTTGAGAAGGTTAGAGGCCTTCATGTTTGGCAGCGGGAATTTTAGATGATTAAAAGCGTCGGCGAGGACAAGAATGCAAACCCATACGAATATAGGGGGAAAGCGGAGCCCAGAGAACCTACGGAGTTGTTATCTACTTGTAAACACCAACGCATAGTCATCTAGGAAACTCTTATCTCTCCATCTTCATTACAGACGTTTGGGTACACGCTACATACTTGGTGTCTTCATTATCGATGCTCGACCGTTATTCACTATCGGGGATGTTCTTGCAAGGTTGAACGATGTAACCCTTAATCAACTCATTAGCCGGTTATACACCTAAATTGTTCTGGCCGCCGCATCTCATCAATAATGCCGCCAATCAGATCTGCTCAATTATAGATGAGACACATATCAAGATTAGCGACCGGAAATACCACGCGACTTAAGAACAACCAGGAACTAAAAGTGGAGCAAAGCCACTTCGAAACACAGCTTTACCGAACTCCTCTCTATGGTGACACAACTTTAATTTACCGCCCATCCCATATTTCCCCGCCTCTTATTTTGAACGGCATTTAGGCGACTATCTAGATCTTAGAATGGCAAGCCAACATGGTAACGGTTGAGGAATTTCCGGGCCAGCAAAACGTCTTCTCCAGTACCTGCACATATAGCTTCACTATCTACCTACCACTTGGCTTCCATCGAGCCCGGTTTTCGTACATGTACAGAAAATGCTAGCTTCAGTCCTACTCGCTCTTATTGGTAGCGCTGCGGCGCAATCCAAAGTCAGCTTCGGTCCATACTATAGCCTGGGCGCAACAACCTCATACATCGTCGAGGCAGAAACCACAATATATCCTGGGAAAACACCAAACCCTCAACAGAATCGTCTTGTATTATGGCCAGGTATGGGAACTGACAAGATCCCCGGTACAAACAACGGTGCTCTAGTCCAGGCTATTGTATCTTCTTCGGGTAGCGAGGCGAAGGGGTACGCATAACAACCATGATGTACCGCCAACTTACTGACCCTAATGGAAGATTATGTGGAGCTAGCAGTGGCCAGTGGTGCATCTTTGCGAGCGTCCTGCAAAACGGTGTCCAGATCAGCGGACCTGCGGTGCCAATGAATGCCAACCAGGGTGTTACAATCAAGTGTAGGTTTTCACTGCGAAGGATTGGGATGATCTTTGTGCCGTACTGCTCGATGCTTTTTCTGATGTCGAGGTTAGATAAATATGATGAATCGAGCAAGAACATATCTCAGACTGTAAGCGTAGACGGCAAAGTGGTTTCCACACTATCGAGCAGTATGTATTTCCACTCTTACTCCATGTCCACCAGATCGGCGCTAATTGAACACAATGGAAGACTCTGGCAAGGCTATCGGATGGGGCACCGCAGTTGAGTGCCAGGATGCATGTAGCGGTATCGTCAACGCACATAGTAAGTTGGCGAGGGAGTCGTGGGAAACCTCCCAGGACTGATTAAAGCTTTAGCGTACAGTAACACCACGATTCATCTTGCCGCTGCTGATAAGGCTTTCGGCAACACATTATCTATAAACCAGGCGAATGCCACGTCGCTGACAACTTCGGATAGTGGAAAGACGTGGCATGTCGATACCATCAACATTCATCAGAGTACTTTCTAAGGCTTAGCACACTAGCATGCAGTTCGCTCTTAAAGAGTCTTTAGTGCTCTTAGTTTTCCATTGTTCCATTTGATGTATTTCTGACATGTATCAAATATTGGGGGGCTTCCTCACGAAGTCTTGACTTTTGATTGAAAGATATTGAAACTCTTCTAGCAAGAACCCTTGATGTTGCATGATATGGCTTTACCGAAAAGCCAGTCTTTGAACTAGCGTGTAGGGTTATCCTAAGAGATAAGCAAGAATGCCTAGCCTATGAAGACAGTGTCTCTAATGACAGGCGTGAATCTGGGTTGTAGAACTGTGCTGGTGCCTCAGCACGCTATTTCATTTCCCAGAGCTCAAACCAACATTGCATGGCGATGGGAACTGGCAACAACGGGTACGTCCTTATTTAGTAAGGTCCATATCTGGAACTCGATAGCACAGTATATCGCTGTCGCTGAGCGTCAACGGAGTTTGGCTTTTCATGAAGCCTCAGGGAGTCGTTGTAGGCAAAAAAATGAAGATGAGATGTTCGCTTCTCTTGAAGGGCAACGCTTTCTCTTGCGGCCTGAGGAGCGACCAAAGTCAGGCTAGGATGGCCCAATTCTCTGTCTCGCGACACCAACTTCACCAAAAGCGACGGGGTATACTAGCTTGAAGAAGGGTTTCGTAAAAGTTAACCACGCGTAAGGTATGTATATTTGAAGCTCCCATGTATTGTTGATTTCGTTGCATGATGTACGGACTTTATTTGATTTCTCGTTCGATTCTTGCTGGTTTTGGTTCTTTGATTTTGGGTATCCTATCTTGTAAAAGGTTGAGTGTGGGTACGCCTATTCCAGTAATATGGTCGCTGAAGGAAGACTTCAAAAACCAGGGGTCAAGCGTTTCCAGAGTTCGTTCTCGTGCTGACTTAGCACTCTTTGATGGCTGTATTGCTACGGGATCTGGCTATTTGTTTCGCTGGCGGACTGATCTTCGTGTGCCAGCTAGTGCTTGTGCACTCTTTGCTTGAGTTCTTAAATTTGGCGACCCCTTGCGCGTATTTGGGCCGCGGCGAAACGACTGATCAGCCTTTTCAAATTCATCTTTGAGCAATGCATCTACCCTCCGTGCTTTAAGGAACTGGCACAAACTAATAGAATATATATACTACCTAAGATCAGGATCCTAGAAAGAGTGAACAGTTACTTAATCGTAAAGACCTCCTAGCATTTATAACCGTCTCCCACAGCTCAACCGAATGCCGTATACCAATGGGACCTGAGGATATAGAATGATCCACATCGAAGATCAAATCTCAACACTATGCTAAGGCTGGTGATGTATAAGATATAATCTCTTTAAGGCTTAAGATATTATACAATAGCTTAGAAGAAGTCTGCCAGATTCTGATTCAGGCTTCCGGAAACAAGAAAGTCCGATTCAGCCGCACCAGTTCCTCAGCGCCTTATGTCATATCCCATAGCCCGTTCCAGTGCGGTATATTGATGGGAAATGCCGATTTCTTGCGGAACCCCCATACATTAAAAGAGTAAAAACTACGTTAAGATTAATATCTACAGAATACACCTAATCTACAAGCTCTAGATCTTAATGTAGGCCTTAAATAACATCCTCACTACCCTATTTCAGGGGTTAGGAAGCTTGAAACTTCCACTCAGCCTCCAGGATCCCACAGCACTTAAGCCCGTTTTCCACAGGCCAATCCAATACGGTATGGCGACGGGAAATGTCAATCTCTAGCGAGGATACATATAGTAGAAATAATTATATATATCTTAGATCTTATTATATAAATTTTATAGTTTTAATTTAAGCTTTATATTACTTAATAAGCGTTAAAAGAAAATCTCTACTACCCCTATCTAGGGTTTAGGAAGTCTGAACCCTCTCTATAGCCTCATGGGGCCCGTAGCACTTAAGCCCGTTTCCCACAGCCCGTTCTAATAGGGTATACCGACGGGAACTGCCAAAAAGGGGTTGCGGAGAATGCCCCAAAATCTTCAACACTATGCCAAGACTGGTGATGTATAAAATAGCCCCATTCTCCAGGCTCTAGACTAAGTGGCACTATTTTTAGACTTGGAAGGCTATTCCAGATTAGGGTTCTGGAAGTGTAGAAGGGTTAGTAAGTCGTAGGGGCGTCTAGGCAGGTGTAATCGTGTTCCAGAGGTCAATGGTATGGTGGATAGCGTAGGATATGACAAATGGAAGGCTGTGAGGATGTAGAGACTGTCCAAACATTTAGATCTTGCTTGCTTATGTCATAGAAATGTCACATTATTGTCAGCTTATGAAACAGTTTAGAAGAAATGCAGTACTCCATTCCTATGCTAAATGCCGGGTATCTTATGCTACGCTAAATATATTGAACTGGGAAGAAAACAGCGGAATTTGTATACTTGGAATATTAAGGGAAACAACAAATAACCAAAAAGGAAGCAGAAAACTAAGCAAATCCACAGAAATTAAGCATTCATAAGTCCGACCCACGCCAAGACCGCACCA
>AJFK01000198.1:0-39555 GCA_000467715.1 Hysterium pulicare CBS 123377 | reverse complement strand
ATTAGGTGTGGCGGACCTTCTTGGCCTTGCCCTGCCCCATTGGGGCTTCCTCCTCCTCACCCTCCTCCTCGTCACCCCCCAATGCCCGCTTCTTTGCCTGCCTCATGGCCTTGGCCTCGGCGATGGCAATGGCTTTCGACTGGTTGTTCTTCTGGTTCCCAGTCTTGCTATTGAATCGACCCTTTGGATGGTTGACTAGTTTGCGGAGCTTCATGCCCCCCTCCATGGCATCGAGGCAGGCGGCTTTGCTGGTCTAAACAGTCATCAGTCAGCTGACGTGGAGGCAGGAAGGGGGAAAGCGGATTATGTCATACCTGTAGACAGTCGATAACTCGCCAGAGCCTCTCAACCACAGGCATGTTATGGACTCCGTTCTTCTTCTTGTTAGGGCCCACGAAGAAGTTCATTGGGCGCTGCCAGCCGTGCTCGTGAAGGTCTATGATGCGGTCCTGACAAAAGGGTTAGTGAAAAGCCTGGGAAGATGGGGGAGAATACTCACGAAGACTTTGTGGGCGCATGCTTCCAGGTCTTCCTGCTTAAAGAACGTCTGGGCGACGAATCTAGTGTAGGCGACAGAGGTCTTGTTGTCCGTAATGTCTGAACTGTTGATCATGGCCTCGTAGATCAGTGGGATCCACAGCGTGCGCTCTTGATATTTGACGGCCTGAAGCTCAGCCGATTGCTTGTAGGCAGGTGCGCGGCTTGAACGGCGATGCTTTCTTGCGGCTTCAGCATTGGCGAAGAGGTTCCGATACGCTTCATACGGAGGTTTGCCCGCAGTGCTGATAATAGCCTCTGCATCAACCTCTGAAGGAAGCTGTGTGAGAGCGACTGGTGTGGAAGGAGGCTCGATGCTCAGAGGCAGGCTGAGCTCCTCAGGGCTGAAGACTTCGACAGTAGGACTCATGTAAGACTGAAAAGCACACAAGAGGGTCGCATCAGCTTCGTCGAGGCCTGGGGAATCGGTAAAGTCGAAGTGTGCGTTGAAGTTCTCTGATGGATCAAAGGGAGCGAGACTGAGCTCTTCGTTGAAGAATTCGAAGGATGCCATTGCGTGTAGAGCGGTACGTGAAGGGTTGATGCTGGCCGGCAGTCGAGGACGATTGTGAAGGAGAATACGTGAGAAAAAGACGACCGAGCGCCTGTAGGAAAGAACTTTGGCGTGAAGAAGATGTATACCAAGGAAATAAAGAGATCTGACCAGCTCAACTGGAGAGGAAAGCCAAGAATGTATGGTTGTAAAGCGTAAGAAGCGTCGTGAAGATGAGAAGAAGCTGAGAGTGTGGAAGAAATTGATATAGAAGAAATCCTATTGTGCGTTCGCTAACTATTATGCGGTGGCTGGGGCCGACGCGAGCCATTGTTCTTATTGTAGCTGAATGGCATGATATTGTCTTGTACCGAAAGGAAGCGAAGATGAAGGTGGGTCTTGGTGATATTGGTGAATGTGGTGAATGGGGTTGCGTTGTGGGCGAGGAACACGAGGAAGCGAGCCAGAGGAACACGATGGCCACGAGGAACATTGAACCGATGAGCGGCATGAATACTTGATCGAGAAATCTGTCTTACGGAGTTGCAGCGGTATTGAACGGGACGTTCGGAACGTTGTTGCTGAGAAGGTTCGCAGCGGTGAACCATTATTTCTTGACCACACGTCAGGCCTCTTCATCACCAGATCACGCCACCACGGCCTAAGAACAGCAGCGAAAGTACTTTCGGCCATGCAATGTGTGATACCGAGGAAAAAGACATCTTAACTTTCCGATGTTGACAACCCGACATAATATGACAATGAGGCAAAAGGGATATGTGTGCATGAAGAGGAATTGGATATGACGGGAGAAAAAACTTCTGGCCTGTACCAATTCCCCTCTCTGTACATCAGTACACCATAGATAGGTTAGCATTAGGACAGAAAAAAGAAGTGCATTCACATCGGAGGAAGTGAAGGGGAAGTGCTCACACACGCTCACCAAAAAGCTCGTGCGCTCGGTAGGGAGGGCGGCTTAATCACTAGGAGACGACATTATATGTGCAATCCAAATGTGCAAACGCAGCTGAGAGTTTATGATGACGAGGGCGTCCAAAAGTCGCAAGATGATCTTATCTGAATAACGTCAAGGTGGAACAGAGCCTTGCTCCTGGCGTGCATGCTGCGCTGGTCAATCGTTTTGAATATGTGACGCTTCACTATAGCTTTGAAGCTAATCGAAACTTTTCTTCTTCGGGTAAAAACCAATTGACGACCTTCTCTGCCTCATCCTTTGTCACTGCGGTACGCTCATCCCTCGGCTTTTCTCTTCGCAAATAGGCCTCAATCTCTTGCTCAGCGTGAGCTTCGGCGTCATAACCGTATGTTTCAAGCACAGTAGCCGGGTCACCATAGCTAGATACCAATCAGCTATTGATCCGAAAGCAATGAAGCGTACTCTTACAGATTTGGTGTCCTTATCAACTGTTCGCCTTGTATTTCAGCCTCCATCGCCCTGTCTCTCGCTGTTGCCGCTTCACCGTCTGGTAGATGCCAGATGTGTCCATTGAGATATGAGATTTGCTGTTTAAGATGCGCTTTTGGCATCCTCGCCTTCTCATATATCTCAATCGCTTTCGCTAAGGACAATTGACCAGCAAGGACTTCTCGTAAGGTTCTTCCAAGAAAAGCGCCATCTTCCATAGCAGTGGCAGCACCTTGGGCCATATGATTTACCATGCTGTGGGCGGCATCCCCTCTTTCCTAAGTCAGCTAACAAGAAACTAGCGGCGAAGTCGAATCACCTACAGCAGAACCACATTCTTCCTTCGAGACGACCACGAAGCGAGAGGGCCAGTGACAAGAAGCGGCCAGCGTTTGACCTCTGGAATCATCTCAACGATTTTCCTAATCCGAGGGTCGAAGTCTTTATACTGATCTCGCATCTCTTGAACGTCAACTTCCTGCACGGTACATACTGGATTTGGAGTGTGATGGGACAAGACCATGTTGAAATCCTTTCCTGCGGATATCGGATAAGTGATGATGTATGCTTTTTCTGCCATCCAGACGTCCATGGTAAGCCTGGAAGCGAGGGGGGCTAGGTGTGGGTCTTTGCGCAGCTCGACGTAGGGAACAATCGCACGGTATGCTGAGTTGTTCGTCGGTGGTGCGGGCTTGACGTTTGGAAACAGTGCATTCCTGACAGCACCATTTACACCATCAGAACCAATTAGCAGGTCAAAGGTGTAGTTCTTGCCAGACTCAGTTTTGACTTCGACGGCATCGGATGCATCATGAGAGATTGATGTTACTCTGGAGTTGATGTGGAGGGTACAGCCTGACTTCTGTGCAACTTCTGCTAATCCAGCGTGGAGATGCGCACGGTGAACTAACCACCAAGGCTGTCCCAAAGCATTTTCGACCCTATCCATACGAGTCCATCCGACTCTGAGGTGAACAAGTATTACTGACTAGCCATTTTGATCCAGGTAATCTATACGTACCTTGTCCCATCTTTTCGACGCAAATTGACTTCTTCGAATCTTACGAGGTTATCGCCAATTACTTTATCGACTTCCCAAGCGCGCAGCAGACGAGCTACGTTAGGCGTCATCTGAATGCCCGCTCCAATCTAAGCGTCTTAGCCATGGTTCTTGAAGGGGAGTAGCAGCATACCTCGCCCAGCTCCGAAGCCGCCTCCAACACGGTTACTTCTGCACCAGCACGAGCGATTGCAATCCCAGCCGCAAGCCCTCCAATACCAGCGCCGCAGAGGCCGACATGCAGCTTGTGTTGTCTCGGTGTCTATTGTCAAGTCTTAATCAGCCATGCCGCTCCAGGTTCTATTTAATTAGGAAACGAAGCATTTGGGGGTTTAGATGTCCTGGTGGTATGGTGTCATGATACAAAGAAACCAAGTAAAAGTAAACGATCTTACCATGTTCGGGAATCGAAATCACTTCCAAATCACTAGATCATGGGAACAACATTTGAAAGAGAGACCACATTATTTATATGGTTTGCATGTAAAGAAATAGCAGTAACGAAGAGACGGTGTAAAATCCATGCGAGGCTAGAACTCCTTTCCAATACTTCACTCGTCATTTTTGAACCTCACTCAAACCGTTCTTTGGACAATCTGCTACAAGGATAGCGAGTGCCGACTATGAAATGTTCTTCACGAAGATCAATGAGAGTTCGTAATGCGGGGTTAGATACCGCGGACGTTCTAGGTCGATCTACGGTGCTTCTCCACATCCTCACCGGGGATAATCCTCCGGGAATAACGCAGTTTGACAGAGCCAGATTTCTTGGAGTCAGCATTAGGTACAAGGGAATATGCGGAGGGAATGGAGTGTGGTCAATCTATCGGATTAGACAAGCCAACAGGAATGTACTGTTCCTCGACGCATTGAACAGACTTCCAGACCCGTTCGACTCCAATCTAAATGATAGCTGCAATACCTCAATTAGTAGTAGGGTAGCACCATCAACACAATTCTGAATTCTCTGAAGCTCCAGGAAGATTGGATTAATAAATACAAATGCCGAAGTCAAACTTTGCGGAAGCATCGGTAGTGATGCTTGGTGTCGATCGGAGGTCTCAGGACACCTAATAAATCTGATAGCGATAATGAGAGTGACATGTAGCATATCTCCCTACGGAACGGAACAAAGATCAACCGAAAAAGCCTGCCAAGGCCAGGCAGCTCAACTCAACTTCACCTTCAAACATGTCCAGCTAACAAATCAGACCAATATGGCCGTCACCCGGGGCTTTGCCTCCTACGATAAGCTGACTCGAACAGATGAACCCATTTCGACCGCTTCTGTATCGCTTGACACTGGTATGGCGACATCGGTTTCCACGAAAGATGCTACGAAACGCAAGCTCTCAGAGCTGGAGGTCGCCGATCAAACACAGGACGATGAGCCTTACGTAAAACGGCCTCGACCTGATGATGATGTTCTAAATGGTGCCATTGGGGCTTCACCGCCAGCAACAATTGAGAATGCTAAGCCAGCATTGCGGAAGCCCTCCAATCCTTCCAAGAAGGCCAAAGTTCGGACTTACGTAGATCAAGACTTTGGTCAACGTTCGGCGTTACCTGGAGTTCATGATCAAGACGGCGACCTGTCTGATGAGGATACAAACGCAGCTTTGCAGTATCTTCGCAGTGTGAGGTAAGCTCATGAATATTTCTTTCCCAATGCCCTTCCATCCCTCACCCATTCCCTTTTCAATCCCACTGCGCGGAATTATCACGTCGAAGAAAGAGAACACAGCCAACCTGTGTGAATAATGCAGGTCCGAAGCGTACTCCATCCCTAAGGTCCTCAAAGCTCCACCGCCCGAAGCCCTGGAAGGCACCGTTGACGAGTCGATCTACAATAATGGGGTTGGCGATTCGAGAGGGTTCTATACAGATGGCGCTTTTGTCGCTTCTCGAGACTTCGAGCCATCTTCCACACCATCTCAAGCTGCCTGGTCTGCGTCCTCGGACAGAATGGATCCTCAAGTCGGCTATCACCTCCGATTACTGAGTCAATATGAATGGCTGAGAAAGTCTGTTCGCGAAGGTTCTCCAAGAGAGCTGATAGAGCGCTTGAAGATGATCTCGAACGACTCGCCCAAAGAACCGCCACACAGCTTTCACGAATGGCATAATGCTTTCATGAACGAATGTCCGACTCCGACGATTCTCTATCAAATCACAAAAGCCGATGTTCTCCGGGGTCTACGATATTGCACTCAGTTTCTAAAACACACGAAGAACATTGCACCATCACAGAGTTGTTGGATCTGGAGTTTACTGGCCAAGCTGGAGGAGGTGGGGAATATGCAGAGTGAAGAGGTTTCTGTAGTTCGAGAGCTTGGGAAGAGAGCTGCGTCGCTGCAGGTGACATACAATAACACAGCCCTCGATGGACTGGATGTACGGCGTGAAGAAGCGAAGTCGCAGGACGAGGATGATATCGTTGGCTGGGAAGTTGACAGTGGAGTCGACGACAGCGAAATCAACATCACCAAAGGCAACCCACAGAAAGAAACCCAGGCATGCCCGGCACTCTGCGACGGAACAAACGAGGATTCCGTCAAATCCGAGAGTATTACAAACTCTACCGAAAGCCTTGCCGATAACCTCAACAATTCACATCCACAAAACAAAGACCACCCTAACAGCAGACGTCGGAACACCTCATCACCTCCTTCCTCCCGTTCGCCTTCGCCGCGGCCTGTTACTCGGAAACTACTATCACGCGCAGAAGCGGAGCTCCAACGTCAGCAATTGCAAGAACAAGGATTGAAAGTTAAGTATGAAGAGTCCAGTGACGGTGAGATAAAAGAGGAGACACTCGAGCCGTGTCCGGATTACAATACTAAGGCGACGGTCCATATGATTTTGACTGTTGTTGGTGAGTGCTATGGCCAGAGGGATCTTTTGATGGCTAGGGAGATATGGGGAGAGTAGAGCCAGTCTAATGGTGAGTTTGGAGTTTGATGAGGCGGGTCTACGGAACTGACACTTTTGTCGTTTTGTGCGGATGCATGTTCTTAAGGTTACGAGCTCTTAGTGTTGGTCAAGGCAAGATGAAGGCGCGCACATCATCTATGCATTTGCAAGTATAGCTTGAGCTCTAAAGTGAGATAGGCAGCCACGTCCCTCAGAGTCGGCATCTGTCTTCACAAGATTGCAATACATTTCCAGGCAAATAGTTGTTAGATACCCCCATTTTCGCAGATTAATCACAAAGCAATTACACATCACTTCATCTGTTAAACATCTCTGAACAAATAAAAGCAATGGTATATTTCTCATCTCGCATCTGCCTCCATCATCCACCCATTCTTCGAAAATAGGACCTATTGCCATTTGCTATCGCACCAAATGATTTCATTCCGTGTTGGTCTCAAAAAAGAAAAACCCCACCCTTCAAATCCCCAAAACTCCCAAGGACCAACGCCAAAACAGGGTGCATCGTTAGGAGTATACTTAATAAGTGCCAGACCCAGGGGAACCACCAAGACAAAGAGAAGGGGAAAAGGAGTAAACAAAATGAAATAAAAGTTAAGCTTGGGGGTTATTGGTATAATACGGATAAAGAAAAGAAGAGAAAGAGAAAGAAGAAGAAGAAACCAAAACCAGCTGGGCATGAAGGGCTAACAAACCAGCGCCAGCAAGCAAGGGAGGCATAATGAGAAATGATATCCACAGCTTTCGTACAGACGCGCATTCAACCACAACAATAATAACGCCCCGTCTTGAAGCGGACATCAAGGACTGCTGAAAGATCAAGTCGAATCAAATCATAGCGCTCCCACCAGGTCCCACACCGGGCGCCGTCGCACTCCCAGTCGGAGCACTAGTAGGACCCTTATTCAAACTCCCCTTCCCAGGCCCCGGCCCCATCTCCTCCCTCTCCGCCTCCTCATCCTCAAGATCCATCCGCTTCCTCCACGCCGCAAGACTCTCGCTGAGTTCGCTCTTCTCGCTCGTAGGCGTGCGCTCGAAATCGAAGCGGTCGCTGAGTCGATATGCTTTGTTGGTAGTCTCCCAATGACTTCGCAGAGCGTCGAGTTCGGAAGCGAGATTATCAAGGGCCATGGAATTGCGCGTTGCAGCTGCGTTTAAGGTGGTGGAGGCTTCGGGAGTGCTGGAGCCGTCGTCGCCGCCGGAGCTGTAGATGCTGTCGCCTGATATGCTGTCGTGAGCGGCGTGGTGGTGACCTTGGGCGGAAGAGCCATTGACGCCAGGGTTCGTGAGTTGAGATTGTCGACGGTAGTTGTCGACGGAGGATTCGAACTGGTCGAGGAACATTTGGACGCGCTGTTCGGCTTCTCGGGCACGTTCTTCGAGGACTTCGTTCTGCTGGCGGAGAGCGTCGAGGTCGGTGCGGGATTGTTGGTGTGATGATTGGAGTTGTTGGGCATGCTGGGCATGCGACTCTGCTTCGTGCCGTGCCGAGGCCAATTCGGCTTGGAGGCCAGAGAGTTGGGATTCGAGGCGAGATACGGTGGCGTTGAGATTGGCTTGCGTGGCGGAGAGTTCGGAACGGAGGGATTCACGTTCAGTCTCCCATTCTGCGGATCTATCCTTCGTAGGACTGCGTGATGCTTGTCTGGCTTTTGCGAGTTCTTCTTCGAGCTTGTTGTTGGCGGTCTTGTACCTGTCGAGCTCTTGTTTCATCTTCGTTAGCATCTTCTCGGTGCCACGGAGATATTTGACAGCAGCCTGGTGGTCGTTGTGCAGCGCCTGCAGTTTCTCTTCCCACTCTTTGCTGACGTCGTGTTCGCGCTGTTCAAACATGGTCCTCATCTCATCATGTGCCTTGTTCATCGAATCGATCTGCTGTTCCAATTCACGGACGCGATTAAGCTCAGGTGTGCCAAAGCGGGAGCTTGGGCTGTCAAGCACTCTCGAACGACGAGCGTCAACGGGGTTGACTCCACGTTCTTCGAGAAGGTTTTTGAGAGTTTTCAATTGTACTTCCAATGCGTTGCTCTCAAGTCTATGACGTTCATATTGCTGAAGCAGCTCAGCCTTCTCAGCCTCCGAAAACTGCTGGTCGCGCATTGCTTGTTGAAGTTGTTTGCGGATGTTAAGACCTTCTCGGCTGGATTGTTCTTGGTATGCCTCAAGCCCTGCAATGCGCTCTTCTGCCCTTCGGAGCTTCTCTGCAGCAGAGTCTGCAGCATTTTGATTGCTGCGCACCATTGCCTGTGCAGCTTCGACTTGCTGTTGTAAGATTGTGACACGCTCGTCAACGGCCTCAATGTCATCATCATCGCGTTCCGCAATCCTGTCGAGGCCCGAGAGAACAGCCTGTCTATGGGTACGCGCCTCCTCTGCATGTTTCTCGGCAAGTTCCTCGGCGTCGCGAAGTTTTCGTGAAGTGGACTCCAACTCTGATGTACGATCCTCATGCTCTGCTCGTAGTTGGGCAAGCTTCTGCTCCATGTTGCTGCGGTGACGTCGTTCTTCCTCTAGCTTTCGTTCAAGCATTGAGGCCTTGTCTCCTGAAGCGTTAACAGCTTCACGAAGCGACTGGAGTATTGCCGCGTTGCTCTTCGCATCTTCCAATGCCCTAGCGAGCTTACCGCCCAGCTCATTCTTATCGACGGCTAGAAGGCGCGAAGATGATTTGGCTTCGTGAGAGCTCACCGACTCTTCCCTTGCAACTCTTTGAGCTTCATGTAGCTCCGCTCGCAGAGTTTCAAGTTCGGAGGCATTTCGTTGTCGGAATGTGTCAAGTTCCAGGACTCGTTTCTGCGCTGCTTCAGCGGTCTCCTCCGCGAGTTGCCTAGCCCGCCTCTCTGCCTCGACCTCATGGCCGAGTTTCTGAATCTTGGAAGACAACTCGGTCTGCGCAGCCAGCGAGCTGGCTAGTCGCCGATTAATGTCGCCCATCCGATCCATGTCAGGGCTTCCAGTACTGCGGGCACCATCTGGCTGGGGCGTACCACCTTGGCTACCACCACCGTGGGCGGCCAATTTCGCTTTTGCGTAGACTGCCTCATTAATGGCGGCATCCCTCTGTTTTTCAACCTCTGCAATCTTGTTCGCAGCGGCTACAGATTGCGATTCGATGGACCCTTGAACCCTAGCAAGCTCAGCTCTCATCTTCAGAAATGCCTCAAGTAGCGGCCGGTCGTCGTCCCCAAAGATGTCCGCGGCTCGTTCATCAAGAATAGGGCTGGTGGAGGCGTTTGGATGGTACCCAGTTTTGCGCGCAAGAGCCAATTCTGAGGCGTACCAAGCGTTCCGGCTCTTTGCGGCCTCCAACTCTCTCATTAATTCATCGTTCTGTTGGCTAAGGGCAGGCGAGGAGCCTACACCGCTATCGACTGGTCGATGATCTGCTTCCCGGCTCATAACTCGCTGATGGGTATCAAGGGAACGCCTTGGTGTACCTTGTTCTATGCTTTCAAGCGAATGCTGTTGTCTATGGGACCTTGACGTATTGCGCGAGACTATACTCCCAGATCTTGTCGTGTCCATCGATTCTTTGTGATAAGCTTGTTGCGGAATAGTTGATGATGCTTCCGAGCCTTTTCGAGAACCACTCATCGACCTTTCCGCAATTGACTGGCCTTGCAACTCTGCAGTAGAAGGGCTATCCTTCGTGCCCGGGGAAACGTTTTCTCGATCAAAACTTGCCGCTCTGGCGGTGTCGACAGGAGGCCCATAACCACGATCCCCTTTCGTTGGCGTTTTACTTCGGACATTACCCGGTTGGGCTTGCATGGGCCCGCTTGGTCTTGGTTGAGGAGCTTGTTGAAGTGGTGGTGGGCCTGAAGGAGCTTGCGCGCCTGCTGCCCGAGGTAGCCTAGACGTCCCAGTACCATTCGGCTGTTGCACCTCTGGAACAGTAGTTCCTCGTCCTGGAGGGGACGATTTACCCTGTGGTATTCCGCCTTTGTCACTCGCACTCATCTTCCGCCCAGAAGCCATTTGTGGTATTGGTGCCGAGGGCTCACTCGCAGGATATCGAATTTTGGAGGTATCCAAGATGTACGCAAGACTCAATTCACCACGATCGCTAGGCGCAGAGCTCGGTTCACCTGCCACAACAAATATGTGTTTGCCAAATGCAGTCATGCTGTGCCCAGATCGAGGTGACGGAGATTGGCCCATATTCTGGAACATGTACCACCTACGCGAGGATATTCGAAATGCGGCAAGGTCTCCAAGGTCAACTCCTTCTTGCGTTCGCCCACCAAAAATGTACATTGTGTCGTTTACGAGTGTTGCTGCGTGCCCTTCTCGAGAAACTGGTATATACCCTATACAATCGAGTTCAGACCATGAGTTGGTTCGTGGATCGTAGGTCCAAACGTCATTAAACCAGTTTACGCCGTCTGTACCTCCGAAGCTACAAGCGAATTAGCTAGATGTTTTCATGTCCTACAAGAATGGTCGCTTACAGGTAGAGTTTGTCATTCCATGTAACAACAGAGTGATTCGTCCGAGCCGGAGGTGCTGGGCCCTGAGGAGATGCCAAGGCGCCCTCCTTTGT
Source organism: Hysterium pulicare CBS 123377 (assembly GCA_000467715.1). Classification (NCBI taxonomy): domain Eukaryota; kingdom Fungi; phylum Ascomycota; class Dothideomycetes; order Hysteriales; family Hysteriaceae; genus Hysterium; species Hysterium pulicare. The sequence goes on along the minus strand of AJFK01000198.1, from coordinate 28,562 downwards.
ATTGGGTAGTAATACCTCCCACCTGCTCGTTGCGGACTGGAGGGAATTCAAGTCGAAAGCAACTAAATCGTTGAAAAAGTAGCCTTCCACCTGGCCACCAAATATGTATATTTTGGACCCTAAAATGTTCAGAGTATGACCATAACGACCGGATGGTCTGGGCCCTGCCGGCATCGCCCGAGACCAGTGTTTTGTTGCTACGTAATGTTAGTCTCGGCATCGGAGGTAATTGGGATGGGATACGCACAGGTATTAAGAAGATAAAGAGTGTCATCCAGCATGTCCCCATCGTCCAGTTTTGTATCGCCACCAAAAACAATGAATGCATTTCCAACAAGCAAGCTTGAATGGCCAACCCTTGGTCCAGGTCCGTCTCCAGTGGTGGATATGGGATAACAAGCCATACTGCCGTTGCCCATTTCTGTCATCCACAAATCCCCTTTCACAGTAGAACCATTTATTAAGCCTCCCATCAGATATATGACTCCATCTTTGGATGCGGTAGCATTGACAGCCGCTCCATATCGAGGAAAGGGATTTGCTGTTGTTGTGAAGTTCAAACGGCGTTGCGACCAGGGATAAGGGGAATCTTGTAGTCCGCGATTTGCTCGAGGCTATGAAATTGTCAGTGAGGACAATCAGGGTTTTGATCTGGATACAATCTTACATTCAACTCTGAGTCTGACCGATCGCGCAATGTTTTGGGCTCAGGACTCGACGTGTTGCCCGCATTTGATAGAGAGTTTAACGAGTTGTTCACGCTCGTCCCTGGTGTGGACTGCGGCGGAGGTCTCTTTTCGGGGTCTCTGCCACCGAGTCCATTTGCGGTTGGTATCTGGGAGCCCGGTCCATGCGATGAAGATATCTCTCTCGTGGCCGCTGGGAGCGCGCTGTTCTGGTGCTTATTCTTGGACTTTCCGAACAAGAACGACATGGCGAGACGGGGCCGACGAAAAGGCTACAAGTACAATGGACAGGCGGCGCCGCCTAAACAATCATTCGGTCGTAGGTTGAGGTCCAAAATTATGAATTAGGGTTGAGATGTCGCGCTTGAAACAGGACAGGCCGGGGGTCAGGAAATGCTGCGGCTGGTGGCCTTTGCGGGGAGGTCAGGACGGAATGATGATCATGAATGGGGCATTCGCATATCTTGGTGGTAGTTGAGGCGGCGGGTCGGGTGGCACAGGGGAGGAGGAAGGGCAGAGAAGATGAATTGTTGTTGGAGTTGGCCAGAGGGTGGCTAAAGGCGTTGTGGTGTGGGAAACTTTCCTGGCGGCGGTTTGAGGAGGAGAGCCCGACCAACGCGGGAGAAGGCAGGGTGTCTTAGCTTCGTCCCCAGCAGATGCAAAGCACACTCGACGAGACAGTTACTGATACTGTCGCACGCGTATCACTTGTTGGAACAAAGGTACTATAGACATCGATCCATATAGCCAGACCATGCCTTGACAAATCCACGATCAATGCTGTTTGCCTGCTCTCCGACGAACCGTTTCCACTCGCGATGAATTCGCGGTGGTGAAGAAGTTCCCCTGAAAGCTTGGAAGGAGATCTGCACGGCCGTATTTGAACAAGGCACAGGCGAGGCACGGCAATTGGCTCCAAGATTAGAGGATCAGACGCTGCATGGCGGCTATCGGGAACATGTTTTGGCGTGCAAGAAGAGCTGAGCATGCAGCCAACACCAGGCTCCTCTAGGACTGTAGGGGATTTGGATGCTGCATCGCGGCAAGACGTGATTGTCGCATCCGGGGAGAGGGCAGCATCCAAGGTTCGCTGGTCCCAGCACTGCCGGCCCGCCTTGGACCCTTTACTCGTCTCGCTGCTGTTTACTCTTCACTTCGTAGTCCGCCGTGAGAACGACACACTTCCGGAGTGGGGATGAACAAGAAACATCATGTTGAAGATGAATGATTCAACACGGCATGCACGAAGTTTATATCTTGTGGTCAGACCGTGCAGCCTTCTCACGGCGTCTAGAGTCACACATGTGAAGACTTAGTTCACTGGACGAACGACCCAGCTAAATCGTCGGGCGCCCCAGATCGCTCCGCTTACTGTGTGAGTCTCACGTGCGGATTCTCACCGCCTTGGGCTCTTTCGTTTTGCCATTCTCACCTGGGAGCTTGAGCAAACATAGTCACCGCGAACTGACAGCTCCGACCTGAGGCCTTTTCACCGACCTCGTGAATGCCCTATCATTTCACCGGTGGCCCATCGTCAAAGCGCCACTTACCTACCATCAACCCTCTCGAAGCTGACCCATCCTCCGACATGGGCTTTCTTTTCGAGTTCATCTCTTCGTCCCGCTCAGTTACGACATGAGAGGTCTTTCCGAATTGCCTCTTTTCAGCCGTCACTATCCAGCAGCACTATCGCCTGCGAACCCTTCTCCCGAACTCGACTCTCCCGCGCCACACGATTCACAAGATCCTCACCGTGACACTGTACTACATCCCAGACCCTCCTCAGCCGCACGCCCACCCACCAATCCCACCCCTCTAGAAACCAGCGAACATAGCTCCGCCATGGCTCGCAGTCTTTCGAATGGAGCCGCTGAAGGCGGGCGACCAGCCTTACAGCGCGCGAAGAGTGACTTTGGGCCTCGTCGACAAGAACCAGAACACGCCGACGAAGAAGTCGCAAGTAGCGTCGAGGGCGATTTCAAGATCAGACACGGTTGGGAGACCCAGCTCACCTCGCCAGAGTATAACAATCATCTGACAGCCGTAAGACAACCCTGAACATCTTCTGCGAAAACCAGCCCGAATACTAACGGAACCATATACAGCAATTCTTCATGTACTACACCGACAAGAAGCACGAGACGGGGGGGAATCCAAAAGACGAAGATGAAGGATATCCGCTACAAGAATGGCGAATGCGCGATCGACTCAAGACTGTCTCGGCTGTGCTTGCCCTGTGCCTGAATATTGGAGTAGATCCCCCCGATGTTATAAAGACAAATCCTTGCGCAAAAGAAGAATGTTGGATAGACCCGACTAATGCAACTCAGACACCAGGTCATACCCCCCTAAATCAGATAGGAAAAGCACTACAGACCCAATATGAACAGCTGAGCATGCGCACAAGGTACAAATTATGTTTAGATCCCACGACAGATGAGACGAGGAGATATTGCTCTACCCTGCGAAGGAATGCTAGGAACGAGAGGGTACTCTTTCACTACAATGGACATGGCGTGCCGAAACCGACCTCCTCCGGCGAGATATGGGTCTTCAACCGTAACTATACGCAGTATATTCCATTGTCTCTCTATGACCTCCAGAGCTGGATTGGCGCTCCAAGCCTTTTCGTATACGATTGCTCCGACGCCGGTCAGATCATTGCCAATTTCAACAAGTTCGCCGACAAGCATCAATCTGAGTATGAAGAAGCTCGGCGGCGCGACCCTGCTGCAGAGTACATCGATTTCAGTGACTGTATTCACCTAGCCGCTTGTCGAGACAAGGAATCGCTGCCGACCAATCCCGAACTGCCTGCAGATGTATTTACTTCATGTCTAACTGACCCCATTACGATGGCTGTGAGGTTCTTTATCCTTCAGAACCCCTTACCGAGCGACATCAAGCTTCGTGACGCCCATTGTATCCCCGGCAAGGTATCGGAGCGAAGGACGCCAATCGGAGAGCTGAATTGGATTTTCACGGCGATTACGGATACCATTGCATGGAACTCGCTCTCGAAACCTCTCTTCAAGAAACTCTTTCGGCAAGATCTGATGGTCGCTGCGCTGTTCAGGAATTTCCTCCTGGCGCAACGCATAATGAGGGTGTATCATTGCCACCCTGTCTGCCATCCAGAAATCCCGCAAACTCATGATCACGCGTTGTGGCGTAGTTGGGATCTCGCGGTTGAATTGATACTCGCTCAATTACCTGACCTGCAAGCGGATGCCAGAGGCGAGAAAGAATACCAGTACAAACACTCGGAATTCTTCTCTGAGCAATTAACGGCATTTGAGGTGTACCTTACTCAAGGTGCAATGGAACAGAAGGCTCCCGAGCAGTTGCCTATTGTCCTTCAGGTTCTTCTTAGCCAGGTCCATCGGTTGCGAGCACTCATTCTCCTCTCAAAGTTTCTGGATCTCGGACCCTGGGCTGTCAACCTGGCTTTGAGTATCGGCATTTTCCCATACGTGTTGAAACTCCTGCAGTCTCAAGCCATTGAATTGAAGCCAGTGATGGTCTTCATTTGGGCTCGTATTCTGGCAGTCGACCCATCTTGTCAAGGCGACCTTCTTAAAGACAACGGATACCAATACTTCATCAACATTCTCAATCCAAGTTCAGGTATCCCCATACTAAATGCAAGCGAGCATCGAGCGATGTGTGCATTCATCATTGCAATGTTCTGTAAAGATTACCCTCAAGGCCAGCGCGCTTGCTTGAGCCCTGAACTGATAGAGAGTTGCTTGGATCATTTGAAAGACGATCAAAATCCTTTGCTCCGGCAGTGGGCTTGTCTCTGTCTGGGTAAACTCTGGTACAAGTTTGCGGACGCGAAATGGGCTGGTATTCGGTGCTTAGCCCATGAGCGCCTCTGCGAACTGGTAATCGACCCAGTACCCGAGGTCAGGGCATCTATGCTTTATGCCTTGACAACCTTCCTTGGTATTCCTGATGTCACTGCTCAGGTTGCAAATATTGAAGAATCCATTGCATCGATCGTACTCATCATGACAAACGATGGAAACAGCATGGTCAGGAAGGAGCTTTTGATATTCTTCTCCACGTTCATCGTCAGGTACAAGGCAAAATTTGTCGTGGCAGCCTTTGAGCAGTTGACCGAAGAAGGGGCCCTGAAAGGCGAACTCTCGTCCAAGGCGGAGGAGAGGAACGGGGATGCTGTGTATATGAAGGTGCGGTCAAAAGGGTCCACTAATGCCGGCCTTTCCGATTCCCTTCCTAATGCATGTTCCCAAAACACCATTTATGGAGCCATCTGGAAGGAGATGCTTGTTATGTCAGTAGATCCTCATCCTGAAATTGCGAGGGATGCGAGCGTGGTTGTCGATTATGTGCTCATTGCACTTCTGGAGTCCTCACTAGCGAAATTCGCCCGGCCGCAATTCGACGAGCTTCTCAAGCATAGCCTTCGTCCACGTCCTATCCGCCGTACGTTCGAGCAGCCTCCCGACGAGCAGACTTCTAACCCCCGTACACCATCAAAGCCAGATGGTTATCTTTCGTCTATGTTCGGACTGAAACGAACTAGTAGCGTCGCAGCATCTCTGAAGAATCTTTCCCTTTGGGGTGGCCAAGATGGAGCAACACACCTTACACGAAGCCCGGGCAAAGCGAGAGAGTCAAGGGAGCTGCATGTACCACCTGGCGACATAGATCGTCCTCGTACTCCACCAACATCAATTCAGTCAACGGAGGAGCCAAAGCCCAGACATTTTGTGCCTCGCGATCTATCCGCCGAGCCAGAGCTTCCTCTTCGAAGCAAATTTTATGAATGGTCTGTGGAATATTTCCGTGAACCTCAGATGAAACCCTCTGAAGCAGACGAGCCGGGCAGTATGGATTACAACGGTCGACTGTGGCGGCGCAATCGTAATGATAAGATTATTGCAGAGACGCAACCACTCAAAGAAGTGGCAGGCAGCAATCGTTGGGACAGAGCAAAGAGTTTCTTCAACAATGGCAGCCAGCCGACAAAGATGTGCTTCCATCAATTTGAGGACCACTTGATAGTCACCGATAGTCGTGATACTGTCTGCGTCTGGGACTGGGAGAAGCAGACTCGTCTCAATCGCTTTTCGAATGGCAATCCTGCTGACTCAAAAATCACTGAAGTCCAATTCATCAATGAAGATGATCAGGCGTTCCTAATGACCGGATCCTCTGATGGGATCATCAAGCTATTCAGAAACTACGAATCGAAAGAGAGGGTCGAGATGGTAACCTCGTTCCGTGCACTAACCGACATGGTACCAAGCAATAAGAATGCAGGCTTGGTCTTTGAATGGCTGCAAGGTGTAGGTTCGCTCCTTGTAGCTGGAGATGTGAAGGTAATAAGGGTATGGAACGCAGCGACGGAGATTTGCATAAGTGTAAGAAGCCACGTTCTCCAACTTCCAATGCCTAGTGGCTAACAGAATACGATAGGACATACCTGCGAGGTCTGGATCTTGCATCAGTTCTTTGACGTCTGATCAAGTAGAAGGGCATGTCTTCGTTGCAGGCTTTGGGGATGGCGCAGTCCGAGTTTACGATCAACGCATCAACCCTCAAAGCTCTATGGTCAAAGTCTGGAAAGAACACAAGCAGTGGATCACCAACGTACACCTACAACGAGGAGGTCAACGTGAGCTTGTCAGCGGTTGCCGGAGTGGCGAAGTCAAGTTGTGGGACATTCGCATGGACAAGAGCATAAGGACTATTAGAGCAACAAAGGACACTCTGAGAACCTTGAGTGTCCATGAGCATGCTCCTGTCTTTGCAGCGTAAGTACCTTCTTGTTACATTTTTCGAATTAGCTAATCTCCATTGCAGCGGCTCCGAACGCCACACTGTAAAGATATTCAACCTGAATAGCGGCGTACACCTCTCATCGTTCGAGCCCTACTCAAGTTTCCTACATCAGAACCGGTCTTCGCCAATTGCTATCACGGCCTTCCACCCTCACCGTATGATGATTGCGGGTGCCTCTCACCACGACTTTCATGTCAACATATTTGCTTGCCACGACGGCCAACAAACTGTCAAGACATGGGAACCCTGATTACCCCCGAGTACCCCCAGAGTGCTTGTTATACATTTCATTTCCTATTCCCATCTCAAGCTCGGCGCATCATGGTTTTCAGGGTAAAGCGGGTTGGGTCTTCGGATGCATGTTACTCTTAATAAGGATACCAAGGGGTGAACTGAATGGGTTCGCCATAATTGGGAGGAGTGGTCCAAGGCTTTGTGGCGCACGAGCTACCTGGACCCGCATTTCTTCTTCGGGGCATTAACTCACAGGAGTAGCCACAGCATTTCGTGGCCCGGATTTCTATATGGAATAGATGGCATATCATAGCGATGGAGCATTTAGGTCGGACTTCTATACTCAATAATGATGCATATAATGGAAAGGTATTTACTGGACATTTTCGGTGATTGGATCAATTGACGCCCACCTTTCGTCTTTCCGAGCAGTATGTAAAGGGCTCGGCATGCCCTAAGATTTTAAGGACGTGCAGATTTGATAGAGGATGGCTCTGCAAGGCTGAGTGATGAGTGGTGGGGTGATTCATTTGGAATTTTGCTTGCCTGTCACTCCACCATATCTTCGACTCATATCTCATTCAGCCAGTGCGGAATACAATAGTCACAGTATTCGCACTTCATTAACCTTACATCTAGCTTTCCCAAAGCTTTCAACCAGCAATTGACTAGCATGAGTTTGCTCGAAGACCTCATGTTCTTCATCTTTGAGGAACTCAACGCCCGCTTCAAGAAGGAAACAGACCTCGTCCGCGACGCCTACCACGTCGAAGAATTTAAGCTTCCAGAATCTGGAAAGGTACCTAGAATACCATTCCCCCAAGGCATCAAGATGCTTCGAGAAGCCGGCAAGGAACTAGGAGACATCGACGACTTGACGTAAACCCTTGCCTTCTACCCTACAACCCAAAACTACTTAACGAACAGAAATTTAGCCCACGATAAACCAGCACCCCCCAAGAAAACCACCTCAGCAAACTAGTCCTCGAAAAATACAACTCCGACTTCTACACCCTCGACCAATTCCCCCTCGCCATCCGCCCCGCCTACACAATGCCCCCGCCCACAAACCCCGAGCTCTCAAACTCCTACGACATGTTCATGCGCGGCCAGGAGATCTGCTCCGGCGCCCAGCGTGTCCACAACGCAGACTTGTTGGCCAAGCTCATGCAAGAACACGATCCCCCGGTCGACCCTACGGGGCCCGGTACTAAGGACTATGTCGAGTCGTTTGGGTATGGGTGTCCGCCGCATGCTGGAGGGGGGTTCGGTTTTGAGCGGATTGTGCGGTTTTGGTTGGGGTTGCCGAATATTCGGATGACGAGTTTGTTTCCTAGGGATCCGCAGAGGGTTGTTCCGTAGATGGTGGAGGATCAGTTGTGTGGTGCGAGACGGAAAAGGGGCAAGAATGGGTTGGAGTGGGTAGCTGGGTAGCTGGGTAGAGTGGCGCTGTCGGAGCAAAGCGAGGACATGTAGGATTGGCTTTGTTTGCTGTCTTGATGGGAGTACCAAAAACTTCACAAATAGAACAATTGCTCAGGTTCCAGGTTCTTTTTTTTTCTGATTAGTTTTCTATTGTCTTTCTAGGGGTGTTTTCATTGCCCGCGACCTACGACTTCATCTCGGCATCTAAGACTCTCAACCTCAACCGCCCTTCTACCATTTGAAAAAGTGTACGATGGCCACGGACTGAGATGTATGTATAAGTCATGCCAACCTCCAGACATGTCGTTTTGGACCCCTCTAGGGGTCACTCTGTCTCTTCGCTGTCTCCTATGTTTAATCTTCTTCCATTTCAGACTCCTCTGCACATTTCCACATATGCCCGGTTGAATACATCCCAATATTCCCCATATAGCTGGGATGTTCAACCCAACCATACACCCAACACACAGCAACGATGTGCCAGATGTCAAGATCAGCCATGTACTCGGCGTGGCATTTCTTCTGGATGTTCGCCTGGAAGCGCGTCATGAAGTCCGCCAGGCCATCGTATCCGTGTCCGATGGCTTCGACAACGATGCCAGGAAGGTATATATCATGGTGGTTACTCGTGAGCTGGTTCATCGCATAGTCCCGGGCACTGTTGAACTTGTCATGCACAGCGGGCGGAGGGAGTGCAGACGATTTGAGGAGGAAAGAAAGCAGCTGTGGTGATGCTTGCCGGCGACGATGACAGTAAATTTAGCCTCAGCCTTGGGAGCAAACCCCTCCGCCGCAGTCGTTTACACGGCCGATTTCCACCACCTCCTTTCCTTCTCTGGGCATATCGCGAAGCTCTGATCTTCCAATCCGTGATGGAGCCCATGACAGGTCCTTCTTCGCGCGCAGTGAACTTCTCACTTTCTCGTCTACCGCAGGCGGGAAAACGGTGCGGAGCCAGCTGGTCGGGGTGAGTGCAGACGTGGTGGAAGCTGGTGGCGTGAGTGCAGACATCTTGGAAGCAGACAGAGTGAGAGTTGAACGTGGCGGCTATGTTTTCCAAGCTCGTGTGGGGCCGTCTCCGTCTTCATTACGCTTTCGAAATGGAAGCTTTCGAAGGAGGCGTAGGCGGGATGTTAGAATGGCGTTCCAAATGAGGAGAACGCGATATTAATCGAGCAAGGAAGAAGTCCCGGAAGACTCTCGAAGCGGCTGCGCGAATGTTGCTTGTAGGACTAAGTCTTTTCGAAAATAATTCGTGGGTTTTGGTATACCTTAGCACGTTTTTAGATAGGCTTGATGAGGGCAACTGGCTTTGATGACTATTATCAAGTGCGAGTGATCTATGCGTACCCTTAGCACCCGAGTTGATAGGAGCAGGCACACCCTAGAGCCACGGATTAGGACCTTCACGGTACCATCGTGGAAGGTATGAAACTTACCTTCTTCATTACGGGCATGTCCCTTAACAATTCGCGAGCAGCTTGCATGCAGCTCTCAAAGCGCCTTCAGCACCTTCTCAACAATCTTCCGCTGCTCGTTCTCCCCTGATGCTTTTTCGTCAACTTCTTGCATGGCCCTTCCGATGGCCAATGTGGGCTTTACACCCCCGCCATCTACCCACAACAACCCATTCCTTCCCACCGCAACTTCGAAACTGATCTTCTCACTCAACCCCTCTAGCACCGTCACCCCGCCCTTCTTACCCGCCAAGAGCCTTCTTGCCATGCCCAAGCTAATGTCAAATACCATGCCACCCTTCAATGGGCCTAGACCCTCACTTTTTCCTGTTGAGGGATCCACGCAGGTGAGTTCAGGCGCGGTATCCTTTGAGCACGTAAGGACGCGGGCATAGATGAGAGAGGAGCTGGTAAGAATAGGTCGGGTCTTACGTGTGGCTCCCTCGAAAGCGAGCTGAGGAAGGTTTGCTGAGGAGGTATGTGGAGTAAGGATGCAGTTGTACGCTTCGGCGACGGAGGACTGGACAGTAGCTATTACGAGGTCGGAGGGGTGAGGGATATACTATGCTGCCAAATTAGTGATCGGGCCAAGTGGAGTGAGAGAGAAGCGTTTATGGGAGTGATGCGGAGGGAGGTTGGGAAAGTTTATAAAAAAAACCAGTGAGGTCAATGAGGTATGAAAGAGTAAAGACTAGTCACATACGCGTCCGCTATTGTATTCAACCCATGCAGCATTCTTTCGCGAGTCTGTGGTTAAAGCACCGGCAATCGAAGTATTGATGATATTTGGTGGGATATGCTGCAAGCCAGGTCCAAGCGTGAGGGCTTTTTTTGAATTTTGATAGGAAGGAAGGGAAGTAGGAGGTATCGAGTCCCCAGGAAGCACGACTGTCTGTGGGGTAGACATGATAGTGTGTGAACGAACAATTGCTGTGAATAGTCGAAATAGTCGAAGAGGTGGAGGGCTGCTTTGATGCTTCATGTCGAAGCTGTCTGCCAAGATTTCGCGAAAAGTGACGGAAGTACTCCGAAGTTTACCCGCCACTTCCTGATTTTTTTCTTGTCGGAGTATGTGCAGTCCCAGACTAGCACAGACATTCACCCCTCCAACGTTGCGACTGATATCCCCAGGAACACATTTTACATTGAGTTCATCAACTGTTTTGTTTGAGAGCACGGCACCTCCGACGAGCAAGATGAGTGAAGAGAACCCCCCCCAACGGGTAGCAATTGGGATATCTTTTGGCAATTCTTACAGCTCCATTGCGTACACGACTGGTGTAAGACAATATAGCCATCGTGTGATGAAAGCGTTGATTAACACTTCCAACAGGAGGGAAAGGCAGAAGTAATAGCAAATGAAGACGGAGGTCAGTCCAGAAATTCCCCATTATGCCGTTATATGAGATTACAGGCGGCCTTTCTTTTGGGTAGAAAAACTAACACAGCTTCAGACCGACAGATTCCCACGATATTGTCATATGTCGAAGGCGAAGAATATCAGGGAACGCAGGCTAAGGCTCAACTTGTGCGAAACCCGAAGAACTCTGTCGCATATTTCAGGGATTTTCTAGGACAAGAGTACGTCTTCTTTCTTCCTTCCCGTATGATAGTAGCGCTGATTGCTGTCTAGCTTCAAATCAATTGACCCGACACCATGCCACCAATCTGCGCACCCTATACAACATGAGTCCACAATTGCCTTCAAGATAAGAGATACGGAGGAGGATACCGAGAACACCATCACTGTTTCCGAAATCTCCACCCGACACCTTCGGCGGTTGAAAAAATCAGCTTCAGAATATCTCGGGAAGTCCGTGAACGCCGCCGTTATCACTGTCCCCACAAATTTCTCAGATGCGCAGAAGGAGGCCTTGAAGAAAGCAGCTGCGGTCGCTGGAATCGAAGTGTTACAATTTATCAACGAGCCCGTTGCCGCAGTCCTCGCTTATGATGCTCGACCTGAAGCAAAACTTGCCGACAAGATAATTGTCGTGGCAGATCTGGGCGGTACGCGCTCCGATGTGGCCGTAATCGCCACGCGTGGTGGCATGTACAGTATTCTGGCTACAGCCCATGACTATGATGTTGGCGGCGCACAGCTCGACCAGGTTCTAATGGACCACTTCGCAAAAGAATTCATCAAGAAGCACAAATCTGGCGGCGATCCTCGAGAAAATGATCGCTCCTTAGCGAAACTCAAGCTTGAATCCGAAGCTGTCAAGAAAGCGCTTTCAATAGGTACCTCCGCTAATTTCTCTGTCGAGAGTCTGGCAGGTGGTTTGGACTTTACGGCTACGATCAACCGGACCCGCTTTGACATGCTCTCGTCAAAGATCTTTGCTGCATTCACACGCCTCATCACCCACGTGGTGGAGAAGGCGCAGCTTGACCCACTTGACGTGTCCGAAATCATCCTGGCAGGTGGCACAGCGCACACACCGCGCATAGCATCATCCTTGCTATCCGTATTCCCCGAGACAACTACTATTCTCGCGCCCTCCACCTCTCCCACAGCCATCAACCCTAGCGAACTGGCGGCAAGGGGCGCCGCTATCCAAGCGAGCCTTATTCAAGAATTCGACACTGAAGACGTTGAGCAGAGTACGCATCCTATGGTGACGGTGACGCCTCATCTCTCTCATGCAGTCGGTGTCCTCTGCATATCCGGGGACGAAAGCAACGGCGTGTTCCATGCCATTATCGAAGCCGAGACCCCTGTTCCCGTCCGGAGAAGCGCTATTATCGCCACACCCCGTGAAGGCGGCGATGTTCTCATAAAAATCGTTGAAGGCGCCAGACATATCAAAGTCACCAAACCAGAGCCGAAACCGAAGAAGGAGAAGGAAGAGAAGGGGTCAGACGATGAGGATGATGATGATGACGATGATAGCGACGAAGAAGAAGAAGAGCTAAGGGAGAAGACGTGGAAAGTAGGCAAGGTTCTTGGGGAAGCGGGATTGAAGGGATTGAAGAAAGGCGCGAAGGTGGAAGTGCAACTCAATGTTGCGGCGGACCTGAGCGTCACGTGTTTCATGCGTGAAGTCGGTGGGAAGAAGGGTGTTAGGGGCCAATGGCCGGCGCCAAAGGTAGCTCAGAATGGGAGTGCGTAAAGACTAGCTGAGGGTGTTGATTTATCATGAGCAGCGCAAGTGGTATGATATGTTTGGGATGCGCTGAAGCGGAGACTTTGTCGATGGGTTCATAGACGGTTGGGTATTGGCGCTTCCTTTTACCAATATTCTTTTCGGAGACATTGGAGAGCATAGAGTATATCAAAAGGGATGCATATCAATGATAACTTGGTATTTACTGTTTCCGGGGCAGTCTTCCATCCTGACTAGTAGGTTCGATTCAGTTCATTTACGACAATCACTCTCATCAACTAATCCACTGGTACGTATGTTTGAATGATTATATTATCTTCTTAAGTAGCTACAGATCAACCCGCTTTTTCATCTTCCAGCGAGTGACCCTTTTGCCGTTGAAACAAGTTTCGGCAAAGAGCATATCGAAACATCCTCGACAAGGTTATAGAAAAAAGCATATTCCAAACCTCCTCGACCTCCAAGGTTTTATAAGATCTCTTTTAAAGAGGTGTGCAGAGCACGATCAAGCCTACTGGAGTCGATTCTCCTCCACTTATTCCTTCTGGCGAACCTAACGGCGGCGAACCCGACAGAGACGAGCCTTTGATGATGTAGCTCAGTCCTCGTCATCGGCACTGTCATCTTCTCTTGTTTCGTTTGGGGAACTTCCGTCGTCATCAGCCTCCTCATCCTCACTCGTTCCATCCTCATCCGCATCCAAAAGGTCTGGGATCAATCCATCACTGCCACCTAACTGCAAGATTGATCCATATCCTGTATGAACGAACATGTAAGTCCCTTGCAGAATCTCTACCATGGCCCCTGGGAATCTGGCCTCCAATTCCTCATGCCGCCACATTATTCCAGAGTAACGTCGGGAGAGCAGGTGGATTCCACGAAATGTTAGTCTTCGAAGTCTTAACCACTCGAGCCTTGAATCCAAAAGAACAGATTTGACAATGCGGTCAGTGAACAGAGTATCGACCTTTGATGCATCCCCAAATCCAACAGGATCGCTGTACTCAAGCTTGAAATCGCACAATATAGGACGATATTCCAGAATCAGCTCAACCAAAGTGCCGCTAACTGCACGTAGCAGGGACGCCCAGCCTTGAAGCTCTTTCTCCATATGATCCTCATTTGCACGGATGTAGACGGCTTCATCCTCCTGAACCTTGCCAGGCTTGCAAAGAAGAAGATGTGTGAGTGAAGTCATGTTTGTCGTTCCATCTAGCGGAGACCACAACAAGCCAATTGGAGCCAGGATATAAAGTCGATCCTCACGAGCATCCCACATAGATTTGGCAGGCTCGAGAACCGCGAGATCGAGACTTGTGATGCTGGCTGCAGAGGACTGGCAAATGTAGGACACGAACGTGTTGTCGATGTATCCTCTGAATCTAATATGGCGAAGCTTTCTGGTAGCAGCTGGCGAGGTAGCTCTAAAAACAGGAGGAGGTGCCCATGCGCACCCCTCGGCGATGACTTCAAGCGTCTCAAAGCCTTCGAAATCCAGTATCGTTTTCCAGCAGTTTTTGGGAGACAGAGGGGTAATCGTGATGCACAAACTCCGCACCGCTTGCGAGAGCTCTAGCCACCGCTCTTGATGTCTCCTACGCAACTGATCGCAACAACGTAAGAAATCATTGGTTCGTTGTCGCAGCTCGGTATCCCTCTTGTCGACGAACCGTTCACTGGGGCCCCATTCTTCACTTGGCGGTGGTTCCGCATAGGTTAGCTATGATCGTTCTCGACTAGCAATGGGAAGAAATCTAGGTTCTTCAATAATCGGGTTGACTTTGTGGAACCCAGGTCGATGGAGTTCGATATTTGCCCATAACAGCGGATTGGCGATGCTGTGGAAAAAGTTCGAAACTCTTGTAAGTTGTGAGAGGTCGTGCGGCCGAAGATGGCCGGTGATCTCCAGAAGGAGCTCTGTTGGTAACATGTTCATCGATACTGCCATCGTGACGGTTCGTAACTGGAACGTATAGGTTAATTACCGCGACTCTAAAGATCGTAAGCGGGTTATGCCCATGGTTGTTTACCTTAAAGGCGAACACTCGAGTCTGTGTGCAGTGACAAGAGGCTAAGTAAATCAAAGCAACACCGTTACATCATTCAATGAAATCAACCATAAATGCGAGCTTCAAACATAATCACCGCTTACGCGTGGTTGAGCTTAATCAAACTCTTTTTCAAGAGGCTAAGTTGAATTTATAAGGTGAAGAGACGTCCAGTTAGAGAACTTCTAGCTTTAAAAGTTGCGTCACTTTTAACAAGTGACATTCCAGCCTTTTAAATAGAAATCTCACACAAGTCTGTATGCCTGATTACTTTCTATATTGGCTTGATGATTGTAACTGGCTTTGAAGACTTTAACATAGCCTAAATGTTCTATGTAGGCTCCGAGCACCGGAGTTGGTTGGGGCGGACAGAGCCAGATATTATGAATTCTCTAACACTTCATTAAAGCTTCATAGCTTCCGCAATTAGGAAAAAGTACTATTATGTGTATTGTCTTGAGCACGAAGAAGCATTTCTTGACAGTACCAATATACCAGACAGAGTACCTAAGTTACGGCGTTACCCAATCATTTCTCCAGCAAGTTCCAAATAGGGTATTTATACATCTACCTAGGTATCCTATAACCAACATCACACCTACCCAAGGTATATCTCCCGCCGAAAGACCTGTTCCGGACAATCGCTAGAAATAGATACGCACAAGATCCAACCCCTCATTGACCCTTAAAAAGACATTGGCACAGCCAACATATCTACTGTCCACTCATCCACTTGTAAAGTAAGCAAAAGCCTGGTATACCAATTGACCAGTGACAGTCACTTACAGATTTCTTGAATGCCTCCCGAGCCTTCGACATCACCCCCTTCCCACTATTCCTATGTTTTCCTGCATTCTTCCCGTTATCACTCTGCTCTACCAGTGTTTTCGTGTCAGAATAGACACTCCTTGATGACGATCCGGGTCTCTCTTCATCGTGGTCGTCCAAGCTATAATTAAGGGCATCAGCTTTATTACTGCTTTCTTTGAACAAATCTGAGTCTTCTCACTCACTTTCTCTTATAGTAATTCTTCGCCCTTGGCGGGGCGTTCGGGTCCAGTTCCACGTAAGGCATGTTGATCGGTGGAGTTTAAAGGACAGTCGTAGTGGAGGACTTGAAGAGGAGCTTGAGAAGGGTAAAGAGGATGTAGTATTGAATGTGTAAAGGGAGATGGAGAGAGGGTTTTATGATGCTTCCTGCATGCAGAATTCACAGAAACGACGGTCGACTTCGTGTACAAATGCCACTTGGCCAACCTTTCTGGAGCTGAGGAACTTAATTAAAGCCCTTCACTGAAATTAGGTGCTCTTGTGACGAAGGTAGCCAGATATGCCTAAGTTCAATATTAACGTGGCTCCTAAGCCGTTTTTTTCGGAAATCATCCTCTGGATTGTCCCATGAGTTTTGAAAGCCGCATGGCTTATTGAACACCGGACACCCCTAATGTCACACTGATGCCAATATCCCTTTACTGTATCAATAATAGGTCATAGGTGAGTGTGATTCATAGGGTCAATGTCCAAAAACGAGCAAGCCGTACACGAATAGTCCTCTCGTCATCCCTCTCAAAGTTCCTTCCTTCCTTCGGTCCCAGCCTAATCCCCATGCCATTCTCGAAGGCTTCACAGACTCCTTCTCATCCTTGCTTTTCGCTGCACCTCTAGCCTCTCTAGACTTCTCCTTTTCATTCATCGGTCCTGCTGAGCGTCCAGTCTGTCCAGTCTGTCCAGTCTTCTCCTCCTCTCCACCTGCCCGGAACTTTATCCAAGGTCTCAAGTCCGACGGTCCCCTTGCCGCCTTTGTTCCTGTTGCCGCTCGCGAGGGACCGCGTCTCTTTGTGGACGCTCTCCTTCCCGAACCTCCTGCTCGCGGTATATTATCGCTCGTTCCCATTCCTGCTGCGCTCCGGCGTTCCGGAGCGTCTCTGGCACTAAAGTACCCGCTATCACCCCAAGGGTCCTCGTCTGACGTATTCGCTCTTTCTCCTCGTTTAGAATTTCGTCTTGACGACCAACGCCTACCGGCATCTTGCGTTCCTTGTCCCTGCGACGTGCGAGAAGCATGCTGGGGAGCTCCCGAGACTCTGCGGATAACACCGCTCCGCTCGCGATCGTTCCTTTCTGACGCTCTTGCTCCCTCAGGGAAAGGTCCTCTTCCACGGGAGTCTGACGCTTTCTCTTGAACAGGCTCTGGAACTTTCGCTTTCGGCGGTCGGTAGCATGAGCCTCTATTTTCTGCTGGGGCCTCTTTGGAATAGGCTCTTCGTCAAAAAATTCCTCGTCATCCGTCTCCAAACGAAGAGATGCTTTCGCTTCGCATCGAGGAGGGGCCTTCGCTCGGTCACGAGGGGGTTTACAAACGTCAGGTCTGGTCCATGATGGTGTGTCTCGCTTTGGGTAGGCAGGCGCCGGAGGGATTTGCTGCTCTGGAAGTACCGCAATAGCTCGGCGAGGTTTGACTTGGGGTCTAGCGCGCGCAGGGTCCCTGAAATGGAGTGCCTCCTCTACGACTTGGGCAGGAGGTGCTGCTACTCCAGGTGTTGAACTAGGCTTCCTTAGCCTTGGGAACGTAACTGTTGGCTCCAAGGTCACGGGCGGCTCATCTATACTTAATAATTCCTCAATGGGGAAGATTCCTGAATTACACCTCCCTGATCCATCAGTCCTAAAGGTGGTTGAAGGGAGGCAGGTTCACGAGAGAGGAGAGAAGGAGGTTCCCTGGACGTCCTGCTACCAGTATTGTCTTCAACTGTGGCCGCTTCAATAGCTTTGGTGTATTGCCGTTCAATTTGTGGGGCGACAACTTCCACTGGGAGAGTTGGCTGCCAATCAAAAGTGGGCTGCCATTCAAGAGTTGATTGCCATTCAATAGTTGTTGGGTACCGCTCGACAATACTAAGCTGCCGTTTATTTTGCTGTCGCTTATTTTGCTGTCGTTCAGGAACCGTATCTTTGCGCAGTAGGGCTTCTTCTAGTCGTTCAGTTGGTCTCCTGGATGGAACTGTGGAGACTGGTTCCAGTGGCATAATATTCACGATTTCCTCGAAGAACAGCATGATATCCTCTTGAAATGTAGTTTTTCGTCTCGGCAGGGTTGTCCGTCTCTCAAAGGTGGCACTCTGAGTAACCCTTCTAGATGCAGGAGACATGACCGGTTCTTCAATTCTTTCTCTTCGGGTCGATAGGTCGAAACTTGTCGAATAACATGCTCCGGAGACGGACTCGGCTCGGGAGACGAGCCTGGCTTGAAAGTGGCTCTCTGATGAGCTTTTATGGATGGTTTAAACACTATTGCGTCTTCAACTACTCCCTCATTCGGTCGATGGATCGAAATTCGCCGAACGAGACGGTCCGAAGATGGACTTAGATCAAAAGTGGCTCTCCGACTAGGCTTCCTAGTTAATAGAGGCATAGTACCTTTTACAACTATACTCTCACTAGGTCGGCGAGTAGAAACCTTCTGAATGAGACGCTCTGGAGACGGGCTTGCCCGGCCTGCTGCTAGCTGCTCCGAAATCGAAGCAGAAGATGATGATGATGATGAAGACAACGAATGAGATTGCTCGACGGGTAAGTTGGCCATTTCAGGAAAAGGCTCAAATATTATCTCTCGTTCCGGCAGCTCTAGTGAATCATGACGATTAGGGACCTCTCGTACAGACTGAGGCAGTGAAGAGGACGAGGAAGATTCCGGCGGCTGATCGACCAGGGTCATTCCAGGGAGAGGTTCGAATGAAGTCTGCCTTTCTGACGATACTGGTAAAGCATGATCGTATGGCAACTGCTCATGTACCGGCTCTGGCGACGCTTCTCTTGGAGAGAAAGATGAAAGCACCTCAGTCACTGACTCTGCGAGAGGCAAGTAAGAATCGTTGCGATCTTTAAAAACTGGAGGGGTCGTACTCGGTATGTCCAAGACTTCTTCCACCCTTTTGGTAGGATTACGTGTCGGGATTCGTGAGGCTTGATGAGATAGCTTTGGAGATTTTGAAGGCGCTTCATGGAATACGGAGACTTTACGAATCCTTTGTACCGGTCTGGCCATGACTCTCTTTTGTTCAAGAGAACTTGTCTCTTCTGTAGTCTTTCGTGTAATGGAAAGCTGGCGTTCAAATGACGATTGCTCTTCGATCACTGTGGATTCGGTAATTGTTTCAGGCTGATCATCTTCAGTTTGTTCCACGACATCGGAAGACAACTGAGAAGATGAAGAAGGCCTTGTTTCTCGTTCGATCGTTGTTGACATCGTTGGCTTACGTGTCTCAGCAAATGTTTGACGTCTTGTACTGGCCATCTCAATAACTTTGAGTTCTGGTTCCGCAGTCACTTCATCCAATTCGTAAACGAAAGTTGGGACCCTTCCCAGATCTCTGGCCAGCCTAATCGTAGGGACCCGGGATGCCAAAGAGCCTTTTCTTCTTGCCGTCTCTCTTGTGATAATAGCCGGTTCGGGCCTAGCTCCCAATTCATTATCAGAAGGTGATTCAGAGGATACAGTATCTACTTGCTCGACTAATTCAAAGGCGCCCGTAGAAACTCGAGATTGCACATAGCTCCTGGTTCTAGTCGCCTGTCACTCGTTGAACGTCACTGCTGGAGCAGAAACAATTGCTTCTTCAAATAGAAGCTTCGTTTCTGAAGTTTGCGAAGAGATGGTTGAAGGTGAATCAAAGATTTATAACATGATAACTCCCTCCTCCCTCAATGACTTCATATTTGTCTCCGTCAGATTTGGAGTATGGAGGCGAAGACGACAAAGCGAGAATTGCATCTGGGCAGGCTCGTACCTCTCTTTGTGGAATTTTGGTCTCTATTTCGAACACTTCGTCTGCGCTAAGTTTAGAGTACGAAGGGGAAGGAGGCAAGGGGATCCCTTCTTGCGCAAGGCGACCCTTCAGGGCATCGATCGTGTTTTGCAAATAAAAATAGGCTCTTTATAGGTTCTTGTTGTCCCTGGGATTTCGATGTCTTCCTCGTATGCTTCGGATTCCGGGTCAACAGTAAGAGCAACATAGGGAAGATTATCAAGGACAGCGGAGATAGAGTCGATAGAAGCTGGCGATTCAAAATGAGTTGTTGCAAGCCATTGCTGAATCTCCTCGTGAGGTATCTGCTGGAGATCTTCGAGGTCTACCCCAAGTCTTTCCGAACCTAAAGATGATTTTCTTGATGCTGTCTGGATTCGGGAGAGAAAACGCGAGAGTCGTCTTTCATTGAACAGTTCCCGTATCCTTGGTTCTTCATCCACCACGCTGTCAATGCATTTGCTCCGAAGACGGCGTGACAGTCCGGTAGATGATCTGCTCAAGAATCTTTCGTCAGGACTTAGTGACTGTTCTGAATTATGCCGCAGTTCAAGTTGCATGTTGACGTCTTCCGCTAGAATATTAAGCTGGTCCATAAGCTGCATCCGCGCTTCTGGGAGCCCCGCCAAGTGTCTGCGAGTAGTCCGGATACGCTCCTCTCTTGATATGCTGGAAGAAGTGAACGGAGACGAAGGGCTAATTTCTTCAATGGGAGCACTTAAGAACATTTCCTCGTCCTGCTCGTCGGGCCTTCGCTGAAGGTCAACATCAAGACCATCCGCGGCACACTCGACCAGGTCAATCAGAGATGAAGTCGAAGGGCGAGTATTTTCATATGGAGCACTTCGGAAGTTCTCTTCGTGCTGCGCATCAGGCTTCTGTTGAAGATCAATATCAAGGTCATCAGCAGCAGATTTGACGAGGTCAACCAGATCGGAGACTGATTTAGTTGCTTCCTTTATTGTTTCTTGGGGGTCGTTTATATTAGTTCTGAGCTGCCCAGTCTTGCCAACGTTGAGTTTCTGAGCTGCTTTTGGCGGAACATATGGACATCTAGAGATCAGAGTGGAAAAAGGGCACACTGGAGGATAAGGACATGGCACACAGCGAATGCTTTTTTGCGATCTCTGAACCAGACCCTGCGAAATCCCTCTCAGTTGTTCAAGGCATGGTTTTCTAGCGTTGAAGCTAGTGAATACGGCATCCAGGGACTTCCCACGTGCGATGAGGATATCGTCAATCAAATTACCAAGGTCTATCGCAATCGTGTCACCACATCTGTCTCTTGGAGCGCACTCCGAATGATGCCGGCGGCGGAGTGAAGCGCAACAGACTTTTTCCCCCGATGAGTGGCATTCCTTTGAAGCAGAAAAGCTGGGATCTGAGGTTTCTGTCGATACATGTCTCCTTGATGTCTTCCTTTTGGCCGTGTCTGCTGGTAGTTCCGTACTCTTCTTTGCTTTCGCCATGCAGTCTTTGTAGGGTTGAAAGGCGGCGTCTCCATAAGGTTCTTCCACTGCTGGCTTCGAGTAGTTTCCGCAAGACCGTTTGATCCACGATACGTGTCTCTCGGGTTCTTTAGGTTTTGTCGTTATTGACTTGCGAGGCTTGATACGCGCCCCAGGAAAGCCGAAGTCTTGCGTAATTCGTCGGCCAGAGCCTCCGCGCGAGTCAACATGATCCGGCACGAGTCCGTCGAAGTCCTCCAATATATCAATATATGTTTCGATCTTTGGAACAGCTGCAGGTGCAGATACGCACCTTCGTTGAGAAAATTGTCTCCCCAAGTCCGGACCAGAAACCTCGTTTTGAGAGTGTTGGAGTCGGAGTAAAGATCCCATTGAATCGTAAGCAACACTCTCGGCTTCCGTTCTCAGAGATGGCGTAATCAGGGCTGGACTTAGAAAAGATTTGGTCTGGACATCCTCAGACGATTTCCGAGATGCTTTCCTTTGGGCCGATGAACGTCTAAATTTCATGTCCACTGCATACTGAACCCCTTCGTCATCTCGGTCAGGCGAAGCTGCAGAATCACCGGTGTCAGCAACCGTTATCAACTTCCGAGCAGATTGTCGAGTCTTGTCCCCTGCAGAGGACCGACGGCGACTTGACTTTTCATCGACCACGGGTCTCTCGAGAGTCGTTGTAGCAACAACGGAAATTTTATCTGGAAATATAGGTGAAGCTTTGAATGCTGGCACACTTGATTTGCGTCGCTCGTCACGAGCATCACTATATATTTCTATAACTCGAGGTGCCGTTTCGAACATGTTGGTTGATCTCCAACGCGAATCTGCCCCTCGTTCTATGATACTAGAACGGCGCCTGAATCTTCGTCGATAGGTCGCAGATCTTTCCAACTCGCTCCTTACAGTCTCGCTGGGTGCCGTCACCATGACCTTAGGGCCTGATAATTGCCTTGTGCGGCGTGTAAAAGGGCTTGACCGCTGTAAAGAATCCGTTTGCTTAGCAGCAGAAGTTGGAGGTTTGGGTATTGGTAGGGTCACGTCGGACTCACGATCTGTTAGACTTGTAGTGCGTATCAGACGAGGGTCCTCTGCTTGTAACTGTCGCTTAGACGTGATTGGCGAGGCAACGCGCGCCTGATCTTCAGGAGAGCTAGATGATGCTCTCGTCCCAGTCTTTGGCGCCACGGAGGTAGGGGTGTTTGGAGAGGAAACATAAGCAACCGGTCGAACATCCACGGCTCTCTTCTCCCAAAACTTTTGTGCAGCTTTAACGGAGACGGGTTCGGGAGGTACTTTGACTACTGAGTTCCTCTGGACACGTGGTGGTGAGGCTGGTCTTGGAGGTTCTGTCGTCCGATTGGCTTCGGGAAATGGCCGACTGGTGAACTTCAGAGAAGCAGGTGATTGTCGTGGTCGACCTTCAATGCCGCTCCCTGCTTGGGAAGGCGGGCCGACCGAGATTTCTCTCCTCTCCAAGAACTGACCATATGGAATTTTGCCACTCAGGTACACGGGGGATTTTGCTCTTGGAGTTGCTCCTTCGATATCGCCGAGTTCTTGTTGGGGGTTGAGTGAGCGTCGGGGCCGTGGAGTCTGAGTGAGTTGACTGGGAGGTGTTTGCGAGCAGGTATGTGAAACAGGAGATGGCTCATTGAGGACTTTTCGGATTCGGATGCTGGCAACAAACTGCATGGGAGGTTGGGAGGGTTTGTTACGTGAATAAAATGCCTGAGGCCTGGACGCTACAGTCCCCGACGGAGCTCGTGGCATCGCCGGTGTTGACGGAGCATTACTTCGTTCTCCGGAAGTCTGGTTCCACGCTGCAGCATATCGAGGAACAGATGACGTAGAAGGCTGCTCGTAGGCTTGTCGCATGAGTAACGAAAGCCAGTCAAGTCGTCGTCAGTTGGGAAGAATTGGGAGGTTTACTTGCCAAAAGAGAAATTGGCGGCTCGCTCGTAAGTTTAGTGTATGAGTACAAAATTAGGAAGACGCAGAATTAGAATGTAGGATATAGTTAGGAATGACAATAATACGTCGACGTTAGCGCTGTTGGTATGGATGATAATGCACGGAATTCTGAACCGAATAGGGATGGACTGGTGCAAAGAATAGGTATCGGCAATGGTTTTCTGCTTCTGTACCTAGGTAGGTAGGCACCACCTGCATTCTACCCCTGCCGCTACACCACTCAAGGAAAGAATACCCTCTACAAATTATACTGTACAAGATACACGTCCGACCCCAATCAAAACGCTGCTTGAATATGTACAAACCTATTTCAGGGCCGCTTGCAGGCTCTCCAAGACCTGCAAAGGTGTTAGTATTCCACCCAACAATACCAGTTCCATGATGAGAACCCACCTCAAGCTCGATCTTCGCTTCAGCAATGTCCTGTTCGCTACCGCTTCCGCTTGCAATCTTTTGTGCCTCGGTGATCTGGTTCCTCACAGCCTACGCAGATTGTGTCAGCAGCTGCGGAGGCTAATTACCAGCGTACATTTGGTAACTTACATCAGCGCTGAAGTCTTCCAATGGGAAACCCTCAACTGCGTTGATGCTGAGTTGAGAATCAGGTTGAACAATAGCGAAACCACCAGAAACTAAACCTCTGGTTAGTACAGTCACAAAACACCAACTCTAAGTCCTTTGCAGTCACACTAGCCCGCGCATTGTTTCCCTGGCCACGTTTCTGTGGCTCACTCCTACTGACGGTCTCAACAGCAGGAACTTTACATACGGAAAAATTGTTTGCTGCCACCGCTCTCCTCGATAATTTCGATCAATCCCGGCTTCAATTGTTCGATGGAAGGAACGTGGTTTGCGAGGACACCCATTTCTCCGCTTTCAGCGGGAAGGTTCACTTGAACACTGCGGAGAGATACGGATCAGTATACGTCGCGGAGTTGAGACAGCTTTGACCGGTCCAACGGAGTACGTACACATCGGTAGACTTGTAGATAGACTGGCAGAAACTTCAATTAGCTTTCATTCGCAATACGGAACAATCTGGCAAGGAAGCGGTCCTGCTTGAATGACAGGCTCAAGTTTTGGAAACATGCGTACCTGATGTGGGAGGGCCAAGGAGAGCTTGATTTTGTCGGATGCGACGTCGGCATAACCTCTTCGTTGGAGTGGACGGCGGATAGCAGCAGGCCTTGCCCGAAGGACTGCCCTGGCGATGCGAAGAGAGCTCATGATGGATTAGGGGATGGCGAGGATGCAATTGCTAGCTGTGCGAGAGCTTTGCGTTGCTGAATCTCAGAAAGCCGAAGTTCTCGGCGCGCCAAGATTCTGTGATGCACAGACCACTAGTCTTATATAAGCAATTTTTAAATATTGAAGCATTCATATGATATATTGTTGAGTTAACACAGGATGCATATGTCATGAGAATGAAAATGGCTGCGTCGAATACCTCAGTATTCAAATTATAGTATTCTAGTGAGTATCTAAATGTAAAGTGCGGATACTGGTGACCTTCCAACTCGCGACTGGCCGCAAAAACTCACTCAAAGAAATAGAAACTCCATGTACACACAGCAGCCACCATCTTTCTCATCAGCCTCAATCTCCTCCAAATAACAGTGGCGATGGTGCGGCGGCGATCTCTTTTACTGAAAGTCGTAGGTACTTTCGATGAAAGTCAATCCATCGAGATCTGTGTCCATATTTTCCGATAGGTTCGATCCTTTGCTATTCAACAGAAGGCTGGATGCCTTTTGCCCGACAGCTTTCTGCTCATCAGTTCCTTCCATAAGAGTATCCTCATCGTCATCTTTGTCATCATTCTCGTCATCGTCTTCTTCTTCATCGACCTCGTCGGCTTCCTCGTTACCTTCATCGCTTTCCTCTTCATCGCCCGCTTCCAATTCGTCCTCTTCAGCCATATAGAAATCTTCATACGTTTGATTCATCCCACTGGTATCGAGATGCCCATCATTGTCAGAAGATGCGTAGTCTCCGGGGTCATACCAGATGTTAATCTTATTTCTAGAATAGAGAGAATAACACCTATAGTCCTCTTCTTTCCGATACTCAATCGAATCGTCGAATCGAACCGTCTTAGGGGTATGATTGGCGCCTGCATCTAGGCGACGACGTTTCTGACTTTTAGCAGGTGGAGCAAGTGTCGGGCTCCTACTCATCTTCTTGTCCCGAATTTCCTCAAGAACCCGTCGCGAATGTCGAAACAACTCGTCCTCAGCTTCTTTCTGTAATAAAAAGTTGGCATAGATTTTCCTGGATTTGTCGTATGCTTTCAGTGCTGTCTCGTACTTTGCTCTATGACGTTTCTTCTTTTTCCTCTTTAGATGCTTAATCTTGTTGTATTCAGATCTCCGGACATCGACGTTCGTTTCGAGCTCGTTAGCCAGCAGACATAAATGGCAATATCTGTTTGCGAATTCTTAAGGTGGGAGTACAATTAGCATGCGCTTAAAAGAAGTTTTCAATACTTCAAGGACACGCTTGTTGTTTCCACCTGTAATGTCTCCATCTCGACATGCCAGTTGAGGGGCATTTCGGTAGGGACTATACATGGCGGATATACAAAGACGTGGACATCTTATTCTATGCTGACCTTACTTACCAGGTCTGATAGACCTTAACCTTGAATCACATATGATTATTCTAGTACAAATTCCGCATTTCGGAGGTTGGTTCGTGGTTGCTTGAGCCATTGCGGTAGTTAGTTGATTGTATGTTCTCCAAGTGCCGTTTGTGTTCCTATTACCCTGTAATAAGTAAGGAATAATATCATTTTGTCTACTCTTTCACCACTGCCGTGCTCACATTCACGGGTAACATTGCTACTATTTTATTCAGCAGGATATAGTGAAAGCTGTGTCGTGACAAGCTGGAAAACCTAACTCCATTCATCATCAATTGCCGATAACATCCGCGAAATTCCCCTGACGCCCATCAGGTGAATGGCCATCCTCATCTTAAGTACCTGCTTCAGTTTCCATCCATGCTTCCCTCTTCTTCGCAAAGTCCTCCTGGGAGACAGGCAGCTCAGGCAATGTCGTCGCGATCTCTTTCAGCAGCTCCGTCCGAGATACCGACTCTTGACTCGTCCTACTTATACCATCTGACTCATTACCCTCACTCTCCTCTCCTTCCCGATCTAGGAACAACGAGCCCCATAGTCGCTCAACGTAGTGTCCATATTCTGGATTCGGATGGTTCAAGTCGGTGAATAGCTTCAGCAACTTCTCGTAAAATGCCTTTGGCCTCGCTCGTACGGTCTCAATACTAACTGCGAAGAAAGCCCCCGAGGCAAAGTACACGGCAGGAGGATGTGAACCGCCGATGTATTCGTCCCAGAACTCAGCCGGGGTTAGCTTTGCCCTCAGCATCGTCTTCCCATTCTTATGGAACCACCACCTAAACTTCGAGTCTGTTTCCCAAGGCAGTCCATTCCAATGTCGGAACTCTGGGACAACGGGAGTGAATGTGACGAAGCCATCAGAGTTGCTTTGAAGGGAGCGACGTTTCATCTCGGGAACAGAGACTGTGCTGTGCGGTGGTGTGCGGCCGTCCATATTGTACGCATCGCCTTGAACGAACAGCGTGACGTCGGCGAGTGTGTCATAGTGGTTCACTATGTGCCAGAGGTACGTATGGGCTTCTCGGCCAATATTCGGAAGAGGATGGACTTCTTTCCATATACTCGACTTCGGTGAATCCCCTACCATGGAGTGTTATCAATCCGAACGTAAACGGAAAAGCTCTTAGTCGGAGTACCTTTGGAATAGATGATCGTTTCTCGCGCGAGTTCTTCTAACCAGGTCAAGTCTTCATTGTAATGGGCGACAATACACTCGAATGTGCGATCTCTCGTGGATTCCATCTCTAGCGAAGTAGTGACAATTTATAATCCGTTGGCCGAGGATATCTAGAAGCACTTGCACTTTCTAGATGGGGTGCGGATTCGGAGGTTCAATATCAAAATTATCAAAGAAGCAACTTTAGATTCTTTAGCCTTCGTTATACAATGTGTAACCACCTTCGGGTTCATATCTAAGATAACTGTCTGCCTGATTTCTAGCCTCCACGTACGTCACAACCTTCTCCGTGCGACATTCCAAACTCTGAAGCTTCAGGCCTCCCACATCAATCTTCCCTACAAGTCTGCTCCAAGCCACAAGCTCACGCCTGATACGGGTAGGTTGCTCAAAGCTTGATAGAAAGGATTCCCTGGCTTGACGCTACTATAGGCTCGAATTTTGGAGCATCATCCCAGGGCATCAGCGCGAATGCAGCCCAGATTGATAGGGTATTCTTTACGTGGGCCGCATGCATTTCAAGGTTGTGAAGGTAGATTTATTTCGACCAATTGTACGACTCAGCTTCCCAGTGAATACCTGGTTTTGGAGTTGTGAGAATCTTGCGGAGAAGTTGATCCAATTACTCGCGCACGCTTCTCCTCAGAGGGTGATGTCATTAGAGCTTTTCCGTGAATCGCTGCAAGTTTCGGCCCCCAATGACTAAAATCCTTATTTAGACTCTGGGCAGCTAATCCGTGATGGCTCATAGCTTTTTAGCATTTCTTCTTTCTTGTACGACGTTGCAAGCGTCTTATCGTGCGATAGCCGCATGATTGGCTCTCGCAGAATGCTTCCGCTTTAGGACAAGTTTACGATTTCGAGTGGTTTTGCATTGAGCTGACCAACTTCATATATGTCCTACAGTAGAAGACTTCAACGACTACGGAGAATCGAGACTATAGTCTACTAAACCAAACTTCTAAGTCGGAGAGCGGAGAGGGGAGTAATACCTTGAAGAAGAGGCTAGGTATTCAAATTCTCGTGTCAAAAGAAGAATCACCTCATATCTTCCGAAGCACAATCTTCGCTACTCATCACTCCATGGCAAAACCGTTATTTTCTCTTTCTACAGTTTTTGTATTTCTAGACTGTATGCGAAAAAGATGCTCAAAATGCTGCAACGGTATGCGGAACGTTGATAAATCTCGAATAGGCTACTTGCCCTAGTCACAAGCATAAAGTGAGTTCTTCTCTCGTATGCTAGATTCTCGATGTTTGAGAGAAGTGATTTTGTCTGCTTAATTCTGTTATTCTCTAATCACTTCAATCCACATACGAGCATTCGCAAGAAATCACGCCGAAGCCGAACCAAGACCTTTCCATGAACGATAACTATCACGTTTTCCCAACCCCATTGCACTGCTGATCTTTCTTGTTCTTATTATCACATCATCCATTACAGTTTCCTCGCGTTTCGCGTTGAATCAGTCCCTAGATTTAAGTCACATCAATCTAATATCGAAGCATCTTGTCATGTACTGGAGCAGTTCGACATTCAGCCTCTCGATATTTATGCTCTTGCCGGGGCCTCTGGAAATTTCCTCGGAGGCGTTACAGATCAAGTACTCTCCAGATTTGCAGGGGAGACCAAAGATATTGTCTTTGAAAACATGGATTTTCTATCAATACCAGTATCACTGGAGTTCGACCGCAATCGCCCTACGGGTTTTGCTTCACGATGAATCA